>VYZM01015868.1:0-47348 GCA_013398915.1 Dromas ardeola
CAGGTTGGAGGAGTGAATATGTGAGTTAAAAATTATTAAGGTCTGGAGGGTGATTGTTAAACATTGCCCTTAGTTCAAGAAGCAATCCACGATGCAGAAATCCTCTTTTTTTAAAAAAAAAAAAAGCTTTAGATTTTCACATGTATCGGTAATGGCAAACTGCAGTCTACACACTGTAACTATTGTTATTTTTGAGATTTTCTTACACGGGTGTGCAGCCCCAAGTTTTTCTGCAGCTATCCACAGATTATACATTGTTACTGGTGGTATGGCTAACTCCGCTTGCGATCAGGCTTGTCCAATACTTTTTTGATCATAACCCTTATTTTTCAGATGGTTACATTTTGCCCTACTGTGCTGCATACAGTTTCCCATACTTGTGTCTGACTCAGTTTTTTAAAGCTTTTTTTGTCTTTCATTGGGCAAAAATAGTTAAATTGTTTCTCCAAACAAATTAAAGGAAAACTGTCTTTCCCACTCTCCTCCCCATATTAAAAAAAAAAAATGTCTTTGCAACCAAGTCACTGAAAACTTGTAATATTTTCCTCTTCTGGAGAAAGAACTCGGGTATGGGAGGAATAGGCAACAGAAATCTATTTGGATTTAGTCCCATTAGCAAATGGGGGTGGAGGGATTGTAGTTTGTATATGCTCAATTAGAGCTTTGCTGCTAAATTAACCAGAAATCCTACCTACATTAAATGCCACTGTTTTAGGGGGAGTGCTTTTGGCATCATCTCTAGAAGACAAGTGAGCATGCTCCAGTGTTGGGCTGCAGCAGCTGGAGAGGACAAGCTTTCTCAATCAGTCCTACTCAGCAGAGAAATTACTCTGTCTTCAAGAAGCTCTTCCACCCTGCCCGTACACAGGCAGGCAGCGAAGAGATTGAAGGTTAATTCTGTCTGGAGTGCAGAGAAATCAGAATATTACCTTCAAATAACATGGCAAATGAGTGTTGCTTCTATATGAAAAAAAAAAACCAAAACCACAAACAAAAACAAAAAACCTGGGGCAAAGAGTTCTGGAGAGACAGAGCTTTTCCTCTGGCCTCATTTGTTATATCTGTGCAAATCTCTAGCAAATAAGCTAACAGTTATACAGGCAATAATCTCATTTACCTCACAGTAGTGATTCATTCGTTCTTCTATGCTAACTGAAACAGTGGTCTGCTGGTAAGGAAAAAAAAAAGTCTTTAATTTTATGACCACGAGCAGATCAATTTAGAATCGCACAGGTAATTTTAATTCCAACATTTCTTATTTATGAAAGCTTGATTTTTTCCAACTTCATACTTCCTTTAACATTACCAAAGTCTTTTTAAAACTAGTCCCTAAATCCACCAGGAAGAGCAAGGAAGGCCTTTTAACTTGCTGCAGAACAAACATAAAAGATAGCCCATGTAACACAAACTTTATGGTCTCAACATCGACAAAACCCCCTGAGCCTGAGGCAGCTGAGTGTCTTTCTCAAACTGGGTGGGAGAGGGGTTTTAACTACATGCATATGCTCAGATCCACTGAAATTTGTTACAAGCTTCTAACTCACGAGCAAATACATTTTGTCATCTAAGGCCAAAACCCCGGTTACAAATATCACTGTGTGCAAAGACCAGTAATTTTGTTGTTCCTAACTGCTGTTCTTTAAAAGGAAAGCACCATCTTCCAGATGTGAAACAGATTTGATAAATGTATTTCGGTGTCGGACTTTATTCAGCATTACAGCTCTTCTCTGAACCTTCTCCTGTGTCACCATTGCTGCATTGTGCTGACTAGAGCTGGGCTTAGTTTTTCAACAGAATCTTCATCCGTTCTAAAAAAGAGTAATATAAACTTTCTGTCATCCTCCTCCCATTTATGCTTCCAATCGTGTCAGCTATTTTGTTCACAGTGTTGCTTTGTACATTCACTTGGTTATTCACTGTGATCTGCAAACCTTTCCTGGTGTGAAATTTAACACTTGTTTTTAATTATTCTGAATTTTCAGTGAAGTTGGGTTAAATTTCCTTTCATAACTATTTTTTTTTTCTAAATCAACAGGAAAAAAAGATCAGAATCCAAACACAACTGTGTTTTCCTGATCAGTATAATCATATATTGTCAATGTTCTTTTTTCTTGCTTACTTTTTATACGTAACATGTTTCTTAAAAATCGGTACATGGGGTACTGTGAGTAAAACTAGCACTTGCAGGTGTGTTTCTAAGTGATTTTCAAGTAAGTTAAAGTTATTCTTCCATAAGGTGAAAGGTTATGAACAAATTGTTGAATGCGTATGAACTTGGTGGGCCACTCAAGTATGGCTGCTGCCTCATAAAGCTCTATCTGCAGCTTCAACACGTGGCAAAGAAGGGTTTACGTGCACCTGCTGACACCAGGGCTGTAAGTAACGCAGCTGGTGGTGCACAAGGCCTTTTTCATGAGCAGCTGCATTTACCCTGTAGAATCGTTCTGCCCACCCTTATGGGGAACTGACTCCCCGCTTAGTCATTAACCTTCCCGAGTGGATTTATAGATGGTCTTTATGAAACCAATAAGATTTTTGTTGACACAGTATATACCTAACTCAAACCCACAAAGAAAACAAAATGAAAGTTAAAACCATTTAAACCTAGTATAACATCTTCATCCTCTTTGGGGTCAGGGGGGACCTGCCAAGGTCTCCTGGTTGAACGCTCAGCTCCAAGCAGGGCCGATTTTGAAGTTACGCCAGATTTCCCAGGGTCATATTCAGCTGGGCTCTTACTATCTCCAAGAATGGAGATTCCACAGCCTCTCTGGGCAACCCATTCCAGTGTTTGACCATATTTGTGATTTCCCTCCCTAATATCTAATAGGTTTCTTCCAGCTTATGCCTGTTGCCTCTCGCAGTGAAAAGGCCACTGTGGACCTCCAAGAGGAATCCATCTTCTCTATACCCACCCAGCAGGTAGCTGAAGAGAACAGTAACATTCCCATCAGACTTCTCTTTTTAAGACTGAACAGACTGACCTTCTCAGACTCTTTTTGTACATCATGTACTCCAGCCCCCTCACCATCGTGGCAGCCCTCCTCTGGATTTGCTTTTCTACGTCCATATTTTTCACATACTGGGTAACTCAAAACTGCACACAGTAGTCCAGGTGCAATCTCAAAAGTACTCCATAGATGGGAATAACCGCTTTTCTCAACCTGCTGGCTATCCCCTTGCTATTATGGCCCAGGATGCCCTTGGCACACTGCTGATTCCTTGTTGCGCCCCAAGACCCCCAAATACTATTTTGCAGAACTATTTTCTATCCGCTTGGCCCCCAGCTCACAGAGTGGGTGGCTATTCTGTCCCATATGCAGGGTGCTGCGTTGGCATTTGTTGAACTTTATGAGATTCCTGCCAGCCCATTTCTCTAGCCTGCTGAGGTCCCTTCGGTGCACTGACCACTCCTTCCCAATTCGCTGTCATCTGCACTTCCTCCACCACTGAGGTCTCTGACAAAGATGTTACACAGTATCAGCCTCAGCATCCACCCTTGAAACACACTGGCCACCAGCTGGACCTGCTGGTGCTGATCACAGCCCTTGAGCCCAATGGCCCAGACAATTTTCCACCCAACTGATCTTCCACTTATCAATTTCATACCTCCCTGATGTGGCTAAAGGAGGTCTTTGGTTGATTCTGTCAAAAAGCTTTGCTAAAGCCAAGGTACATGACATCCACTGCTCTCACCTTCTCCACAGACTCTGTTATCTCATTATAAAAAGCAGTCAGGTTTGTCAGGCAGAATTTGCCCTTTGTAAACCCCTACAGCCTGTTCCCAGTCACCTTCTTGTCTTTCAAACACCTGGTCATGGTGTCCAGGAGGATTTACCACTTAATCCTCCCACAGACTGAGGTCAGGCTGGCTGGCCTGTAGTTCCCCGGTTCTCCCTCCTTGAAGATGGACGCGACATCTGTCTTTTTCCAGCCACCAAGCGCTTCCCCCAGTCACCACCACCTTTACACAGTACAGACACAGACCTGTCGTGGTACACATAGCCTATCGTTACTACAGTTACTGAGCCCCTCTGACCTCACATCACATCTCCAAGCTATCGCTGACTATCGCTGACTAGCCTCCTTTCATTAGCCCTTTACCACGTTCTGCCCTCTCAAAATAACACATTGACTTACATGACGCTATGTTCTTTTAAAGCATCTAGGATCTGGCTCGGATCCTTCAATGGCACTTTGGCTTTATTGCCATTTGATACAGTGATACACCGGACTCTTGCAGTGAAGAGCATATCCTAGGCGTATAGTGCTAATGTGCTAAAGCTAAAAATAAGGTTATTTTTTTCCCTAGAAAAGCTTCAGACATTAAAAAAAAATAATTTTTTTGCACCTCAAATAACAAGCTTGTAAATTATAAAGTAGCTAATCAAACATCTTATTTTCTGTTGATGTCTTATTAATTCAATAATTTGCTTCACATTCATTTTTTTTAAAATCCGATAACCTTGAAAAGCTCCATACTTTTTCAATACAAGAAATCGATCTAGATCAATTTCACCTCATAAAATGTTTTTAAGAAAGTTATAAATGTATACGGTAAGAATTAGATTTTTAATGAATATTTGTGCAAATATTTTTATACGAGAATAAAAGGCTCGTTTTACTCATGCTACTTTGGTAGCACTTCATGCCAAGACAAAATAATGTTCGACTGAGGGAAATACACCTGTACAGCTAAATCACAACTGCTATACCAGTATCAGAAGTGTATATATTTTTCATGTATTGTAATATCATACCAAAACCCTTGCATTTTTACCTTGCTGGACCTCCATTTACCCAGCTCACTTGCTTCTGCTACTTTCCTTCAGCTGCATATAGCAGTTGTGACCACATGAAATGCTGTATCAGACAAAGGAAATCTGCCCCTAAAGTTCTTCTCCCACACTGTGATGGGATTGCTGAGCAGGTGGCACCAAATTCCAACCACAAGCAAAGGGGTAGTGCCTGCTGGGCACTCCTGGGCAGCCTGCTGGAGATGACCCTGCTGATGAGCAGGGGGGTTGGACCAGATGACTTCCAGAGATCCCGTCCAGCCTCTGTGGCTCTTTGTGGAAAACAAAATTCTTTCTGCTACTCAGCTTTATTTCACACTGCTGTCCCACCTTCTCCAATCATTCTTCTCTTTAACCATATTTTTTTTTCTGCCCTTTTTTTTCCCTTTTATCTTTGTTTTTGCTAGTCTTTCACTCTCTGTCTCTCCCATATTCTCATCCTGCAGCATGCACTCAACAACAGTTATGCTATGACATACTCTGTGTATTCACGCTGTCTATTCAAAAAGACATTGCGTTCCTCCTACTGAGGATGGAAAAACCCCGGCTCACCCCTATACTCCGACTTTAACCCAAAATGTAATCGGCCCTCAAGCATACACATTAAGGGGTATAACTGAGCTACACATAAGAAATAGAGCTAGAAGTGTTTTATTATGGTTTTTGCGGTTTAAAGAGCGATGTTCTCTTCCCCTTGTAATGACACTGTTGAATATGTTAACGGTGATTCTGTGATTCTGTGGTGTAATGTTAATTCTCTTGTTTAGAATTGTGTAACACAGTCTTCTTCCCTTGATTTCCTGTGCTTGAATACATACATTTTTGTACTTCGACAAGAATTTGATAATAAAAAGCAGTGCTGAGGAAGGGCAGAATTAAAAACCATCCCACCATTAGCAAGTGGAGATGTGCACCTTAACAAGCCCCCCAGACATACCATTTGTGCAACTCTCTTTGGGACATCCTCTGAAAAATTATTCTAAGGCGGCTTTATTAATTCATATTTATGAACGAATATTTCATATTAATTTACTTCTCATCACTGACCACATACATTAGAATGTTTTCTTCCTAAATCATAATGATAATGCAACCCTCAGCCTAAGTGGCCCTACATCTTTTATGTTGAAGGTACTTTCTAAATTCACTATTAAGCTGATTACACCTTGAGGATGATCAATCTATCTTCTCCACTGGCCACTTACTACGTAAATCTAGAGTTATATACACATGTAAATTCACTATTTCATGTAATTAGAGCACAGAACATATAAAAAGAAAATCAGAGTGGTGGTGAAGCATGTTTTTAACTAGCAAAAACTCTCAGCATGTCTGTACAAGTAGCACATTTCATGCAGCAGACTTAAGATCTGCCTCTGTGTGTTGCAGTTCGTAATGCCATTATGAAAGAGACGAAATCAAGATGGAAGGATGACAGTGATTTAGTCACAGAACCAGTTAAATGGCTTTCCAAACTTGAGGCCACAGATAGCATTTAGATTTATAGATAGCACAGAAGCTTGATCTTACAAACCTTTAACTGAAGTAAATAAAGTCCAGAAAGTACAAAGAAGGAAATATAAGGAGCTTGGCTTCACTTCAGCATAGAATTAAGGGGTTTATGTTCACGTTCTGTAAATTCAGACATTTAGCTGCTTGCTGGCTTTTTCTTTTTCTTTTTTTTTTTTATTTTATTTTTATTATTACAGTTGCATTTTCATTAGAGCTTCTTAAGCTCATGTTTTTGGTTCTACTTCCACCCCTAAACTCCAGAATAATCAAATTTTTGTATGGAATTATTTAATCTAACAAACATTAGAAAAATTTATTGTCCCTGAGCTTTTTGGACTACATAGTAGGACAGAGGTTTTCCACCCCTCAGACTGTTTCCACTTCACCCTAATGGCATGCCCTCTGAAAGCACCTTAGCATCAGCTTCGTCTGACTCACCAAAAGAAAGCATCAGGGATGGGGAACAGTCATTCTTAAAGACTGAGCTGGAGAGTGCAGAGCAACCGGAAGAGTTGCAGATTTCCCCGATTGGCTTTGAACATCTGTCCTTCTCTTCCCGGAGCAGCTCCTTGGATTTGCAGATTCTGGTGGTCTCCTTGAACTGTCTTCCCCCACTTTTGGACTTTAGGAGCAGATACTATTACCATATGTATTTTCCATATGGGTCAAGGGTAGGATCAAGATGACACATTGGTCACAATACACCAAGCAATTCTATGGTTTTATTTCTCCTTTCTTGTATCAGGAAGGAAAAGTAACAGTGTTGAGTTTTAAATAATTACCCAAACGAATCTCAGCTCCAGCCTCCTTGCACACTCAAGTAGATAGCTCTGTATCAGAAAAAGATAGTTCACGTTCCTAAAATTGTGATCCTACCACAGTACGTTCTCACATTTCTGGGTTTTGTAGGCAGATATATTACTTTTGGTTTTACTACATGGGCCTGTTATATATCCATTAAATATGGCTCATTGGGAAACAGCAAGGCTAGCAAAGCCAAGGCTGAAGGAGAAAGAGGCTGCTATTGTATTACATTTTGAAATTTTTTCTTATGCCATCCCACTCCAGCCACTGTACTTAAGTTCTCAAATACGTTTGTAATAATCATAACAAGTGCAAAAGCAAATATTAAACAGTAAAGTTGTTTCATAGAAAAAAAAAGAGCAAAAGGAACTAAGAGAGAAATGGATAAAATAAAGTAGGGCTTGTATTTGCAGTAAGATAATACATACTTCAATAGGTGCTTGAAAGACGATGCAAATGCACTGAATGGTTTGGAAAAGCACAATTTGTAACCATGTGTGTACTTACACAGAACTTAACCAACTCAACCTTACCATTGTCTGCTGACTCCAACCTGACAGCTAAGGTAATGGGGTCTGTCAATAGTTCTGCTTGCACTGTTTAAATCAACAAGTGTTTTGCAAGAGCCACTGTAGCCCTAACGTTTGGAAGACAAGTGGTATAAAGCTATTCCTTCACCTCTACCTTTGCAGTCCTTTCTATGCTGTCCCTCTCTGAAGACCAGTTGCAACCTAAGCTTTCCCTTCCCTATTTTGACTTTAATAATTAAGAAACACCCTGTGTTAGACAATTCAAGTATAATTGATGAGATAGTTGCAGACACTGTGCTCACTGGGATGCAGGCTTCCAAAACCAATTGTCCTTTGTATACAGGACAGATGGAGCTGAGACAAAGTTGTCCATTTTTTACATCACAGAGTGCCAAAGTATGAGGAAGAATTTAATTTCTAAGTAGAAAACTATCACATTCCCTCTTAGTTTAAATACAGCTGGTTGGTTAAAAATATACCCTGTAAAAAAAGAAAAAAAAAGAAACAAGATCATGAGGCTGAAAGAGGTCAAGAGGCCATCTGTGTCCACCCCCTTCCTTTAAGGCAGGATGATCAACACCTATCTCACTCTTAATGCGTTGGTCTAACCTGTTCTTAATGACCTGTGGTGAAGACATCCCAGCCTCCCAGGCTACTGCATTGCTCTACTCCTCTCATCATTAGTTTTTCTAGTGCTTAAACATGGTTTCTTTTGCTGCATTTTAGGCCTTTATCTTCTCCTGAAATCTACCTCAGATATGGAGATTTTTTTCTCCTCTCTTTTTGCCAGTTCTCACCGTTATGCAAAGCTGCTGCAGTGTTTCTCCTTAGTCTTTTTCTAGCCTGAGCAATCCCAGTGTCTTCCAGCTCTCCTTTTAGATCATGTTATGCTGGTCCCTGCTCATTCAAGTTGCTCTGGATGTTCTCCAGTTGGTGCAAAGAAAAGGATGCGTTTTTGATAAGGAGCATACGGCTTAGTTTGAGGCCTTACCGATGCTGGAAGTGTTACTTCATTTACCACGCAGGATGTTACGTCCCTTTCCACATCCCAATAGGCATTTTATTCCTCCTCTACCCCTCCAACTACATGGCATTGCTCATTTTTGTTCAGAGACCAGATTTACCATCCTAACTTTAGGAGCCCCAAATTTAAAAATGCAGTTTCATACATTATTACAGACATTATATCCATGTAAAGACAGACACCACTTCAACAGAAGACCTCACCCAGTCATTATTTAAAAAAAAAATTAAAGAAAGAAATCTAACAGAGGTGTTTAGAGCACTAATGTGTGTACATTTTGGCAAGATCAAAACTCTAAATCAAAGCATAATAAACAAAGAATATTGCTACTGCTTGTGTGTAGATCTGCATGAATTTTTCAAAGACAATGGCACATACATTATTTTCTATACTGGTCATAGTTCTACAAATTGGGATCAGGAATATCAGAGAACCACTCTTTTAACTACACAAAAGACTTAATAACATCTCATTATAGTCTTAAGCCAAACAGTCTGATTTGTAGAAAAAAAAAAACACCTCCAAGGGTGGAGAAACATACTATTTATGTTGATGAAAGTGAGACGGTCACATTTGCTCAGGTATTCTGTTCATACCCGTATATTTTTTGAAACAGGTCACATAACTATAGGTTCAAACAGGGAGCTACACTTCAGCCGTTGCAGTGATTAGTTGTTGAACGGGATCCCATTTTGCTAAGGACTGTACAAGTTTATTGCAAAAAGAAATTTCCCCGGCCAAACATTACAAGCCAAATACCAGACAAGGAATGGGTGGATTGAAAATTAAAAAAAATCAATAAAACCCCAATCTACAATCCCCCATCCCCACCCTGCACCTAGAGAATGGAGGTAAAGGGCACAATGAAAAATTGGCCAAGTACAGGGCTTGGTATGATAGAGAGGTGTCCTACTCCAGCAGCTGCTGAACTGTGGTTGAGTCACTCTTGGTAGAAACTAGAGCAGGGTAAACAATGCAACAATTCAAAAAATTCAGGAGACACCCTTAGGTAAGTGCTTTGGCAAATATATTTAGCTTTGCTGGGGATACTCACTGAGACTACTTACATGCCTAAGTACCTTGCTAATCAGGAGGCTATTTAAGCTATTTGGAGGCAGAAATTGAAATGGGTTTATTTGCGTGAAGCTGGTGGGCCTGGTTTTAGCTAGCTCTTGCGAGACAGAATCGTGCATAATACAATATGCCTTCCAAACATGCCGCCGGTGGAACTTGTTCGCTACCTATATATTTTTAAAGATATTTTTTAATACTCCTTGTTGTAGATCCATCTATTCCTTTTTTTTTTCCTGTTAAAAACTATCAATGAAAGAAATTAATCAATCCAACACTTCGGTATTCATAAAATTCTTACAATTTTGAGGCAAAGGATGTTTTCAAACAGAAAAAAGCTTTTTTAGAGATTACTTAAATCTTATCCCCTACTGCTTTGATAAAATCTTTCATTTTCTTTTAATAACAATGATAAAGAAGGAACCCTGGATTGTGACATGTAGAACGAGTACTATTCAGGGAAAGTAATATATAATTGAGTATAACTTGTGTATAATTTTGAGTGTATCCATAAATATAATACATTGTGTTTTGTTGCATACTTATTGGCAAATAGAGAGCACAGGGTTTGGTTTTCCATACCAAGTGTCTTACATGCAATTTTATGGGAGAATGCATTTTACTTTGTAATCTACCCATAAGAACAGAGTAACATATTACATACCCCTATTAAATGGATTATACCCCTTTTCTCTGGAGGAGCCGCTCATGATATTATTCAAGAACTCTATTTGATACGTCACTTTAAAGTGTGTTAAATTCCTTAGCGCCTATTTCTTAGCATCCTCTTCACTGACACATTGTTTGTGAATACTTGCAAATTTTGGTGGAGTAAAAAAACCACGTTGTTAGGGAAGTCATGCATTGTATTTCTATTTAACCATCAGATGGCCTACACAACCATGTAGTACTAAATTGCAACTTGATTTTTATACGAGGACAGACAAAAATAAGCAGTCCTTGATACAGCCCATGATTGTCCTTGCTATATTCCACTCTTGAGCTTATTTCCCAAGAACTTTCTCACTATTCTGTCAAAAACTGGAAAAAGTAAATGACAACAACGGCTACCAAGGAGGGCATGAGCAAGGAGTAGTAGGCTTGCCTACATCAAGTGAGCCTTCCCAATTCACATGACTCAAACAAGAAAATCAAGTAAGCTGGCAAACCCCAAACAATGGAATGAAGAAGTAATGCAAGAGTAATACCTAATTAATGCTGTTTATTTTGTAGAAGCAGAGTATTTAAACACTCGGAATTTCATCTGAACACCACCATTCACAATATGTTGCTTTTAATATCTTTATTTATCATTTGTAATACAATATATTATATCTCAATATACACATTATAGGCATAAAATGCCATCTATAAAATCACCAGCTGTAATTATTCATACTTATTGTAATTAAACATGCTGAAGTCAAAGCAGAGACAATGTAAGAGAAGCTAAAAGAGGGAAAGATAAAACTATGCATATTTCTGGGCAGATAAAATTCTAATAAACAAGAATACTTTCAAGAGAGAATTTCTCTTCTTTACATGCAAAATGCCAGTTTGGTGACTAGAGTAAGAAATTCTGGAAATGAAATGCAAATGAAGATGAAACTGAAAATCAAGTTGTTTCTTACACAAGGAAACGTACATATATATTAGATATCCCATAATCCATAACCAAATCATGATTGAATTGCTACTTCAGAGCAACTGAAGGTTTGCTGGAAAAAAAAAATAGTCCTGAATAGTCAAGGTATGGAAATATCTCTTTATTTATACCTGTAGCAACAGGATCTCAAACTTCTTATGTTCCTCTGAAACCTACCTACCTATAATCCATATAGGAAAAACATGAGAAAACACTGTACAAATTGTAAGAGGGAGAGAATCTACATTGAAATATAGCATAATTTTAAGGAAAAAATCTGCCAAGAGAGATAATATGAAGATTCAACCCTATACTGTGTTTTGTAAATGCAAGTATTATTCTAAATACAAGCAGAAAGGAACCTCGCCCTGCCTCAAATCATAGTGTCTGCAACTACCACTTACTATGAAAAAAAAGAGCAGAACGCTTTGTAGTTCTTGTGTAACTGGTTCACACACAGGTAGGTAGAAATCTGCATCAAAACCCTGCGTCAGCTCTTTTTTATATGAACGCCTTGTGTTACCCTTACCTTGCCCCATGCATTGGGATGGAACTGCACTGACATCACTTCTATAAAGCAAAGTAAGTTGTACAGCATTAAAACAAGACAACAGATGACCTTTATCTGCCATTATTCTAGACTTTTTCTATTCTATACTGCCAGTAGCAGTCCTCTCTCTGCATTGCAAGCTCTTCCTATTGATACTGCTACATATTGCCTGTTTTTCAGTATAAATAATACTCTGCAGAAAACGGCCCTACGAGCGGGGCGATGGAAGCCAAACAGCTTGCAGTGTATCAGCTCCAAACCAAAGGCTTAAAATTCCCTAGACATACTATGCCTCTAGCTCTGTTAAAAAGCACATTACATCTGTACTCTTTCACAGTCAATTGCATTGTGTGTTTTGTACACCAGAAAGGAAGCCCTGCCCTCACATCCAAACCTCAGTGCTTTTGGGGTTCCAGAGGCAGGATGGGCTCAGGCGTTGTAAGTCAGGCAAATCTTTAGGCACGGAAGAATATAATTGTAAAACAACTGAAGAAAACCACTGTGTAAGCCAAACTTGCAATGGTGACATAAACTAGCAATCCCAGCATGGTTTTAATGGGGAAAAAAAGCACTGCAAGCATTTGACTTTTAGAAAACAAATGAACTACTTTGGACTTCTCAGCCAGAATAACGATATAATTTACCACTGGTGAAGGGGCCTATTTTGATACAAGCCAGGACTGAGGCACAAATTTACAGCTTTTGGACTTGCACCCGTACAGTTTCTAGCACTATGTTCCTTTTGCCCCAGCTGCACTCCTTTAAAACAACCCTTGCCTCCACCGTGTCTTCTCTTGGTCTTCACTTCCTCTTTCACCGAGAGTTTTAAAAAATCCCCAGCCTCCCTTTTCCACAGAGAAGTTACTTTCTCTCCCATCTTGAGCAAGCGTGGCAGTAGGGAAGATGTTGCGAGGGAAGGACGTGCTGCCAGGGGTGTCTGGGGCCGGGGGGTCCTGCTCTGCTGGGAGCTGGCAAGTGCAACGTAGTCCCACACAGCCCTCCAAAGCCAGCACTCAACCTCGATGGTCCCTCACAGGCACCGGAGGAAAAAAGGAAAAAATCATTGTACTACTGGCAATTCAAAGAAATAGCTGGGTGAAGAAACAATACAAAAAATAATAAAAGTTCTGAGGTTTGTTTTTCTTGCTTAAAAAAAAAAAAAACCAAACCCAAAACACAAACATTTTTGCTGTGGAATTTCTTTTCTTGAAACCTGCGCATTAGGCAGACGTGGGGAAAACAAGAAGGGATGGGAGGGGAAGGGAAGGGAAGGGATGGGAGGGGAAGGGAAGGGAAGGGAATAAAATCGAATCTTGACATGGTGGTAACAAAAGGGCAACATCCCCTGGCTTCCCACAGGCAGCGCATCTCATCAGAAGCCGCATGGCTTCAGGTACCAGGCAGCACGCCTGGGAAGAGCAGCCTCAGGAGTAGGTACCAACAGGCCCCTGCTTTGACTTCTCATACAGCAAGAGAACAGGCCCAACATGAGCGTAAGGAAAATGGGTTGCTGCCGATGGGCCTGAGGCACAGGGATGGGGCTCGCAGCAGCAAAGCCCAATTTGTAATTTCCTTGTATCTCCATAGAATAGCTTCTGTAAGCAATTAATTCACTCACAAACTAATTAGGAGAGGTTCAGCACCTTTAAAAATTAGGCCCTCGTTGTTCTAAAAAATTAGCAAAATACTAATTCTGTTTGTCGAAGCGAATTTTCCACAGAGTAATAACTGCTTTCTCTGGACTTCAATTTCTTAGTTAATTTGATTGCATGAATTAAGGCATAGAAGCTTCACCAAGATTATAGTTAGTTCAAGTTTCTTCAGTTTTTTTTAAGGGATACAAAAATTTGTGTTTATGTAGCTTTGCTCGGGAATTTAACATTTACTAAGATAAATGGTAAGGTAATTATATTCAATGTTACTGAAGGAAAATGACAGAGAACCTTATGTAATCGCTCTATTTCTGCAAATCCACGTTTTTTAGCTGCTAGTCTGCAATCTGTATTTTACCCAGTCACATCCCAATTTCCTCCCAAAGACAAGCTGCAAATTGAGTTTATAGTTTATTTAAATATTTCCTGCCATCAAATTATATGGATAAGAAATCCTGTATACTCGTGCCATAATCCCATTTCTGATGAAGAAAAGAATATACAGGCCTGTAGTATAATATTGTCATGCAAACGGATTTGTGTCTCCCTATCTCAGCTTGCCCAGACTTCGAAATCTTTTAAAGTAAACAACATATTTTTCTTAGGTTAGCTGGAGAAGGAACATAGAAACTTCACATGGAAAACTGAGATATCATCTTTCAAAATGAACAAAATATCGGACAGTAAAAAAACCTTGTGGAACATGGGTTTGCTTACAGTTCCATTGAGAAACGAAGAACAGTTCTCCAAGCCCTTCACTGAAATACTACAATATAACTTGAGACACAAAACAGACCTTTGTTTTTTACTGAGCGCAAGTTTTTGTGACATGCATGTTTAGTTTCATTAGAAATTAAACAAGAAGCCACATCTCTGAGGATGAAAGTCAAAGAAAGAATTATACCTGCATTAAATAAATTGCAAAAGGAAAAAAACCCAACCAAACAACCAAAAGCCCCAAACAAACAGTCACTGTGCAGAAAGCAGAGTATATAGGAGAGCAAGGTATCTTTAGGAGATCAGTGAAAGTTCTTTGTTTTCCTAAGGGAAAAGAAGTTTATATGAACAAATGAATGTAAGGGGAAGCATACAGGGACCATCATAACTCTCGTTTCTCCATAGGAATACCAATAAAATTATGAAAACAAAGTGAAAAACACTTGATTATATGATAAATAGGCAAGATAAAATATTTGAGGGAGGGATTTAAAATTGGTATTTACATATTTTTAAAACAGTTGAACTTGTTATTATACATCCAGTAAAGCACAGGAATTATACATCAATTGTAAATTAAATTAGATGCTTTCTACAGCAAATATATAGCAAGACAAAATGCTCGTTATTTTTATGCCAGATGATATGCAAAGTACAGAGTACAATGTGGGGAAGTGGGTGCAGTAATGGCCAAGATTTAACAGTTGGTAATTTCAGGGTACTTGAAACTTAAATGCGGTCTGTTCTCCTGTCCTCAATGCTTTCTGAAAATCAGGTCCCCTCTGATGTTTCCACAAAAACTGGGGCACACAGAATAACTAGCAATTTGTTAAAACTGTGGCCTGAAAGTACCTTCAGGAAATAGATAACCTCGCAAAATTTTATGAATATTCTGACTGACTCATGAGAAAATTTTGGGCAAACAGAATACAGCGGAATGTCCAAAAATAAGTATTAACACTTAAGTCACACCTTCTCAAAAGAAAAACTCAGACGCAGCATCCTATCTAATAAAGTTATGGAGAAAAAAATAATCCAACTTATTTACAAGACGGACAAACAACCTCCCCAGTGCATCAGCCGGCAAAATAATCACTAACATGCAAACCAGTATCAGACGCATTAAATGTTTTGGGAAAGTCCCACAGTAAAAGCCAGGAATGCCCAGTGCCTCTCAGTCTGGCAACCTAACCACACAGCTGGGTGACGCTGAGGAAGTTCTCTCTTACCACATTACCACGATAAGGTGGTGCAATTAATACTAATGGCACAGGATGCAGCGGTGCTTTCATTTCTGTAGAACACTAGAAAACTATAAAGTGCTACATGCTATATTTTTATTACTACTATTACAATGCTCTCTATTTTTCAGCCAGAAAATTGTAGGCAAGTCTTTGAGAAGGTTTTAACATACCTGAATGTATAGGATACCCACAATAAGAAAATAGGTCAAGCATGATGATACAACAAAAAATACTAATGCATTTCAAGCCTGTTGTCCAGGAAAAGTAAGATACAATTGTTCAAAGATATTTGAATATGTACTGGAGAAAGTTAAGATCAGACAAAAAATACATAAGGCCATATTTTTGGGTCTACTTAAAATCTTCCTTTTCCCTCATCCTTGCATCACGTGGATTTTACAGCCCACGGTCTGGACCTGTAGTCACGTGGGTGCCTGTTTTCTAAATTAAAAGTCAGGAATTACTGAAGAGTGTTCTGGAGAACATTTACCCCTCAGCATACCTTTTCAATACTCATCACAAATAACCTCACAAAGAAAATACTCGAGTGCTTTGATTTTTATCGCAAGGCAGCAGATCAGATATAAAGTGCAGCAAGGAGTACCCTTGAAAGAAATATCAGCTGCTTAAACAAAATTGATGATACAACCTTATTTAAAATGGAAGTAACACCTGTAGTCCCCAACCAGGTTGTTCTCATGAAATAGCAGGGCCTGTTTCCCATGTTTGCGTGAGGGTCAGTGATGCGTCTTCTTAATCTTCCATAAAGAGTGACTTCAAGCTGGCTTATATGGCTTGAAAGCCATTTAAAGCCATCTTTAAAAAAACCAGAAAGGTAAGCAGTGACTATCTGAGTTTATTTAGCACTCTATGAGCTTAAGGAGTTTTATAAATTGGTTTCATCTCATTTAGCATCTTCATTAATAAAATGGCAGAGCGTGCTGTAAACAACATGCAAATCACATCACGTAATGCTAAAATAAGAGGGTCTGACGGCATTTAGTGAGAATGGAGATAATACGAAAACCAGAGAGGATGAAACATGCTGCAAGAAAATACAATAACAAGCTTTGAAAATTATTACAAGGAGAGCACAGGCAAAATCCACAGAGGGAAGGCTGAGAGCTGGTGAGAGCAGGCATGCCAGAGCAGCCCTGCAGGTGACACTAGACAGCAACCTGGAGGAGGTTTGACAACCTGAAGTAGTAGCACAAAAAGTATATAAAATTCAGGCTGCTACTGTGGGGCTTCTCTTCTAATAGAGCAGAGAAAGCCGCTTTCACTAGCTAAATCTGGTTCAGCTTTAATTCCCAGAAGACAGCAGCACGCTGGCATAGATTGGAATGAACTGAAATGAAGGGTAGGAAGAGAGAAAAGGTCTTACAGGTTACAAGGAAAACATTAAACTGTTAAGAGGTTTTGAATTTTCCCTTTCACAAACGTTACGGGAGCGAAAGTTTGGAAACATTAAATAAAACACGATGGTGAAAAATGAAGGAGGGGCTGGCAATGGGTACATTTCTTGATGGAGTCAATTCATTCTGGCCAGAAACCATTCAAAGTCTCTTGCCGAAGAATGGTGGCAAATTAGAAATGGGTTGTGGTTCTCTCCGCTAGTCGCAGGGAGAAGGGCCTCCTTCTGCAAAGGCCTCCTGCCAAATGGTATCTCCATCAGTCACAACAAAAGAGTCAAGGTCTGAAAGGAGAAGACAGGCAGCTTCCTTTCAGAAGTACGTGCTCTCCATAATTCTCAAATTATTTCACAAACAGTATTTATCACGAGGACCGAGGGCTCATTATCCGCATTTGTCACAAGAATTCTGACCAACCTTTTAAAAACGTGTCAGCCTGAAAGCTGACGCTCAAATCATGTTAAATCATCTGAAGTGGAAAGCCACAAACTTCACTGTTTAGCAGAGTGCACCGCTACCATTAGACTTTGGTACTTCCTCATCCCACCAAAGCTTCCTTTAAATCACGTTGTCCCTGTCTCTATTTCAAGGCTTTTCAGCTCTTCTTTCTCAAGCAGAGCTTAAGGTAATGGCTTCTACTGACAACTCCCTTGATCACAGTTTGGTCTAGTTTCTAATAAATGCAACAACTACTATGGCCCCAGTAAGGTCTGTGTACACTTTTTCCTCACTGCTGCTATTATTCTCTGAAACTTTGGAGTAGTCATGTTGTAATATGAACTGATCTGCTTTATGCAGAGGAAGAAATATTAAACCTCATCAGCAACTGTTTTTGGTTTTGTTTTTTTTTTTTTTTCTCCTTTCTGAAGTGCTAAAACCAAACCAACATGCTTCTCATCCTTAATTTTATGCACTCAGATTTGAAA
The DNA here is from genome assembly GCA_013398915.1 of Dromas ardeola. Taxonomy (NCBI): domain Eukaryota; kingdom Metazoa; phylum Chordata; class Aves; order Charadriiformes; family Dromadidae; genus Dromas; species Dromas ardeola. Next base: position 17,884 of record VYZM01015868.1, read on the forward strand.
TGGTGAATCACAAGAATTAAAAGGCAATGCAATTCTGTCTTTCGAGCCAAGACAGAAAGCCTCATATGCTCCATAAATCTTGGGATCCAACTAAAAAACAAAGTAAAAGTGGAGCTGGGCGTGCTCAATCCAGCCAGCACACATAACCATATCAGAGAAGGTTCACCATCACATATCCAGGGTCCTTGAAGCCTCTTCCTCTAGCAGTTAGACACGATATTTGAAATAAGCCCATGTACTTGGCTCATCCCTGCATTGCAACCAGGCCGCCAGGCCGCCTCCTGAATGGCACCTCCCGCTTCTGCTCAGCGCTGAGCAGCACCTCCCGGACTGCACCCTGCCAGGTTGTAGCCATCAGGATTTCTTCTGTGCTCTGGTTTTGGACGGTGTGTAATGGGTATAGCCCAAATACAGCAGTAGAATAACCACAGTGCCGGAACCGTGGGCAACGGCATGGTCCTCTGAGTCCAAAAGAGTGAGAAGGCAGTGGGCCATCCCGCCTTCGGTTGACTTTCTGAAGTCTGAGCACGCACCCATGCGTTCACATACCCGCACGCACACACACAGAGTATGACAGCCATTCAAAGCCACAAAAAGAGGTGGCGGATGGGTTTTGTTGGTTCTATCGCTTTCCCCTCAAAAAAAGGACCATTTGTACACCATGTACAACATCGATAGACTCAATGGTAAGCTTCATCTTGTTTATAAATCAAAACACGATTGTTTTCCTAATACATCTACATCACTTTGCTTTTTAAATTTTCCATCACAAACAGGGCACATATTCTGGAATGACACCAAGGACTCTCTGATGACATAGAAAATAGGCAGATACCTTTGCAGCAATATTGACTTTTGTTGCTGGTGTGCAATAAAAAAAAAGCTTATTTCATCAGGACTCTGACCATAGAAGATTCCAAAACACCACGGGGAGCAACAAGAAATTGTTTATGAACTAGAGTTGCATATTCATAATCAGGAAAAAAAAGGCAGAAAAGTAAATAAAATCCATTTTTAATTAATGGTTTTTACTTTTCTTCTAAGCTTTTCTGCCACTGGCTCAGCCTCCCCCACTCTGCCTTTCCTCGCATTGAATGCTGCCTGATCACATGGCGACAAGTCAAAATGAGACCAAATGACGCAGAAAACTAAAATTGAACTTTAACCCCACCTCCTCCCCCCAGCTATCCCCCCGCTGCACTGGCAGGGAGGGGGAAAAAAAAAAAAAGAAAAGAAAAAAATACAAATACGAAGCAGAAGTCATTCCCCCACAAACGCTGAAGTCAAACAAAAAATGAAAAAAAAAAAAAAAGTACGTTCGTTTAATTTGACACAAAGACTTTTCTTTTTGCAGAGTTCTGCCAGGCAGATTATCTGCAACTAGAAGTAGAGCATTTAGAATGAAGAGCAGAAATAGAAATGTAGGGGTGGGGACTGCTAGCTCAGAAGAGCCTTTTGTCTGGCGATACTGTGACTAAAGATAATCTTTGTTTATCTTGTATGTTTAACTTGTGTCTTGTATATCCAAAGTGTTGGAAAAAAATGTGGAATTACAAGTGAGTAACCGAACAAACCCATAACACAGGGTATAATTTCTAGGCATGGCAAAGGCAGGAAAAACAAACTCAGCAGTTATTATACCTTTTTTTTTTTCTTTATAATCTCTCCCAGACTTGTGGTGCAATAATGTTACAATTGAAATACACTTTGACTAACAATTTTACAGCAGAATGATACAAAATTATGCCACATTACTAATACAGAAAAGCAGAGCTGCGATGCACCCTGGCTACGCAAGTAGAGCTTAAAGATAAAACTTTACAGAGAAGACGGAGTGAGCTCAAGGCTGCCGAAAACTGAATAGGATTTAAGTATTTAGTGTCACCCAATCAGTGAAATATGATTAATGAGTCTGGAGGAGTACACTGCCTTTTAGTCTCCAAAGCAAGGCGGGCATGGGGGGGGGAAACGTATTTGAGCTCTTCAGCGATAAAAGCCGCAGCAAAATTCTGCACAGCTAAACTACACGTTCAATCGCAGCTGCTTATTTCTCCTCTGTGTGATTAGAGCCTCCCATTTCCCTCATTACAGGCCTGATATTATTGAAGCAACGCCAACAGCAAGTTAGCAAGCCAGCAGGGGAGCAAATTGATTATACAGTTAGCTGTGGAAAAACTGAAATTCTTTATTAAGGGGAAATGAAATACAGTTAATTTATGCTTCAGCTGAACCCCTCCCACACTACACTTACTCTGCTGGTACTCTGAATTTTCTCTGAAGCTACAAGACAGCCAAGAAATTACAGAAGCTTTATTGATACAAAAATAAGACAGGTCTTCAGGATTTTTTTGAAAGGATTTTTCTATTGCTAATTACCATAACTCACTCACTATATAGGACAACATGGCATTAAATCTGAAAAGAAAGAAAGGTGGAAAGCTTTATGTAGACTAGAAGACTTTGGTATCTGTCTTTAACTGGTGTTACAGAGGCAGTCCACAAATAAATGTAAACATCACCTTATCTGGAAAGCAAGAACTCAATTTTTGTGGTATTTCAATTACAAATCACTTTCCCAAACGAAGAAAATGATCCTTTGGGACCAGAAGTAATTTGTCGGAGAATAACAGCAGGCTGCCTCTTACTTTATTTCTGAGGAGAACAGTAGGTTAAGCAGACCGTGAGGAAAAGTTCATTTCTAAAGTGGGACCTTGCAGAACACATCACCCGGCATCACGCTTGTCCCATCCCAAGTGATCGTTCAGACCTTCCCTGCAGAGTGGAAAAGCCCTGGGAGCTTTTCCCATGAGCAGACCCCACCTGAAGACTGATAAATTCCTCCAGCCCCTCATTAATAGGGCTCTAGACGTGACCCCGCTGAGGAACGTCCCCTCTCCAAACGGCTGTCAACTCCTATTGCTCTCAGAGGGTCCCAGGCCACCAGCCGCCCTTCCCAAAGACAGTTGCTGCTTCTTTTAATCTATTTTTCACTGTCCCTTTCCACCCCCTGGCAGGACAAGGGATACATCCTCTTCAGAGGGCACCTTGGCTTCTGTCCCATGGGGCACGAAGGATGCGGTAACTCATGGAAGATTAACATCTTAACGCAAGAGAGCCCACACAAGAGTCCCATGGAGGGAAATGCTTAATGAAACCACTCCGCAGGAAGGGACAATACCATACAACACGTCTTTAATAAAAAGTGTGACTTAGGATTCACAACCTTAATCAAACTGCAAGGAGGAGCAGCCCTCTAATTGCTGTCATGCCTCAGGTAGACCTTCCTGTGTTTCATTAGCCTTTTCTCTGCCTTCTCCGCATTTCTGATGCTCTGTTCATGATGCAACATCCCTGTAATATATTTTTTTCTCCCAATTACTGATGAGTGCTTTGAGATTTCCCCTGGTTTTCAGACAAAACTTCTACCAATTTTCTGTATCTGTCAGTGTCTTTTTGGCTGAAAACCTTCCATGGTCTTATTAGAATAAAAGCAATCAAGCTTGATTTGCACAACCCACTTAAGCAATATTAATACTAAAAGAGAAGTAAAAATAACATGTTATGCTTTTATTTCCTGTTACCCTCCTCCCCCCAAGAATTAGAGAAAACAAACATAATCTTTTTCACTTGCTGCTATAATATCCACTGACTAATCCAAGAAAGTGATAATAAATGCAAGTGAAGGTTTGCACACAACTTAAAATGCAGAAGAGCTTATTTCACTCAAGACTGGATGTTTACCACAAAATGAGATGGGCTCAAATTGCCCTTGTGACCGCTTGAGACATATACTCATTAAAGATACCATTGAAGTAATATGGAGGAGGAAATAAATTGTTTGAAAGGATAGTGCCAAGACTGGCAAATCTAAAATTTACTACACAGTCATACTGAAGCTATTTTGGGAGCCACAGTCACCTCTTGGAAAAATAAACACATTTCCACAGAACAGCAATTCCGTATGTTGCACTTGGCCATCTTGACTGAAGCCAATGGGGTAATGACTTTTACAAGTGGCAAAAACCATTCCCTTGGCAAAATTGATCCCTAGTCTCATGAAATATGGAACTATTCTGTTAAAATAAAAAAAAAAAAAGAAATGTTTTACCTAAATCCGTACCTAAACATCTATATATACTTGTTGCTTATGAGAAAATTTCTACAAGGAGAAAGACAGCAAATCTACAGTACACAAACTCTGACATAAACAATCATCAACATAAAAATACTGCTTTTGTGCTGGCAGGTGGTTTTCAAAAAGAAACCAAACCTAACTGCTTCACGAGAAATTAAGCGAGACAGATTTCCAAGAAATTCTCAGTGTCATTCTGAACAAATTCTTTCCTGATCCGTAACATCTATCGCTTTTAAACAGTACTATTCATATATGATGCAAAAGCACCAAAAGGAAACCAACCAACCTAAACACACAGAATACATCATAGCTGTGATTGGGATGTATCCAAAAAGCATCCAGAAAGCCATATGTGTATACACATATATACACACACACAGAGTCTTTTGATAGGCTTTCCTCCTACATTTTGCTATGTTTCATTTTACCTCTTATTCGTTATGTGGCTGTTTTTAAAAATTCATTTTTGTATATATACATTAAATTATGTGTGTGTGTATACATATATATATATAAAAATATCCCAAAAGCTTTCCATTTTGCAATGGAAGCACAGCAAAAGACTGTAGAAGAGCTATGGCTCTTTTCAGTAACCTGAGGTGAGGGCCATGTAAAATTCCTACGGTGAAAATTAGCCCTCAGATGGTAGGTAAGCTCCTTAGCTAAGCAGTGCCATCTTAAGGAGAGGGCTTGGTGGAATCTAGAGCCTGAGTACCGATTTGGAGAGCCCCCCATCATTTGTAATAGAGCTGGCAGACATAGCAAATACTACGTGATTTCATAGTATATGACCAAAAAACCCTTATAACGCACAAAAAGCACAGGGGACAGAGCTTTCCGGTTAGGAACAGGTTGTTTTTCTGGGAATAGGGCCGGATACACGTAAGCGAATTGCATTACTGAACAGATCTGTCCATGTGCAATAAATCTGACACTGGTCTCCCTGTGAACAATGTGAACCTTCATCTTTGGCATGATGAAGCCAGCCTGATCTACTCACTGTGCGTGGGCCATTTAACCACCTGGGGCCATTGACGCCCCCAGACTGCAGCCAAGAATTTGCAGGTCCAAGGTCTCTAAAGTCCTTTAGGTGACACTGTTACTGGTCTTAAATATGAAATGAAATACAATTGTTATACCCTGAAGGAGTATCTCTTTTGTACAGCAGGCAACAGAGGAAGGTGGGTGACAGCATATACTGAGTGAATGGCACAGCTAGAGTCCCTGTCCTAGACAAATGCTTTGTGTGTTACACAATATTGTTTCCTCATACTTTCACAGTTGCTTCTAATGCTTTTCTGCTAATGAGCTCCAAATCCTTCACAAGGATTCAGACACTTCAAAAAATTATTACTGGTTTTGAATGTATTTTTCTGTGAACCCAAGCTGAAATCCTGAAAGGAGCACTGAAGAAGCTGGCCCCCCAGTTAGGCCAACAGGCATCTCGAAGGCAACTGGCATCAATAAGAGTGACAAAAATGAAAGCATTCAAAAGTCCTCAGCGAGTTTCAGAAATCTGTGGCCTAAGAGTCCCATTTCCTGCATCTTTAAGATGTAACATGTCATTGTTCCACATCAGAGAGCATCTGACTGCAGCTGGGAGCAAGAAGCATCACTGATACAAACCACGGCTTTGCCAGGTGTATGAACCTGGGTTAAATAACTTTATCCCTAGGTCATTCTTTGAGTCAGCTGCAGTGCAGAGAAGAGGTGTTTTTCCACCACCTTGCTGACAGCTAGACCCTCAACAGTTGAAACGCATTAATCTTTCTCTCTACCAAAAGTGAGAACACCCCTTAACATGGGACTTCCTTACTGTGACAAGATTGGACAATCTTTCTTTTCCAGTTTATTACAGTTCGAAAGGTCCTATCAGTCTACTTTTATGAATATTCTTAACATAATCTGGGCTGCAAGTTGATCAACACAAATTAAAAGGACTCTGAAATGGAAGAGAGATGGAGAAATAACGTTTTACCATTGTAACAATATTCTATTAACACCACCTCTTGAGCGAGGCTGATGCGCTGCACAGGAATCTGGGCTGTTTTGCTATAAGTGGAAAGTTACCTAAGCAGGGTGTCTCTGCAGAGATGAAGGATGCAGCAAAGAGGTGGAGATTTAAAAAGCCAGCTCTGGTTCTCAGAAAGGACACAGCAACATAAGAACTAGCATAGGAATTTGGAGACTTTTCTTAGCTTCACACTAAATGCTTGTAGGTGCTATGGTTTTTGTAGTTTTTATACCCTGTATAGAATCGACTCTTCAGCATTTAGAGCACTAGAAGACCTGGAAAACCTTATACAATTGGAAAAATAAAAAAAAACGAAAAAACAACCAACCTCAAACCATCTGAAGTAGTATAGCTATGTTGATTCACTTGGAATCCTAGGTGATTAATCCCATCAAATCTAAGGTCTTATATGAGGACCCAAATTAGGACCCAACAGGGAAGCAGAGAAAAGTAAAAGGAAAAACAAGGGAAAGAAGGAAGTCTGATGTAGTGATAAAACATAGGTCTTTGTTATGTTACCAGGTCTACTCTGGGCAGGTTGTATTTTGAGGTCTTATAGGAAAAACCCTATGTTATTTTGGTGGAATCTCCAAGCCAATGGGGAAATTATGAGGCTTAACTCCAGCTGTTTGTTCCATTGGTGTAACTGTACAAAGTAAGATTATATACTTGGGAACATGGAAGATTGCAACAAGAATAAACTAGGCAAAACTATCAAACATCATAAAATTTCTATAAGCTTTTGCTCACCTAGGACTTAAGCCGGGGGCGAGTCTGTTCAGTGTGCTTTTGAACAGCAACTGGAGATCAGCAAGGATAGTCACGGTATTAAAGCAGATAAATAATGAAGTGGTCAAAGCATCCAGCTGACGCTGGAACAACATGTCTAAAATGAGTATATCCAGAGGTACCTAATGGCTGGGGGGAAAAAATTCCCTGCTTTTGCATTACAAGTCCTATTTTTAGATCACTGGTATTTTAAAAAGGTTTTCACGAAGAGTGTTGTTTTTTTTTTAAAAAAAACCCTAGAATTTACAAAACGAGACCAAAACATGAGGTGCTGGATGACTTTGGGTGAAGGGAAAGGCTTTGGCACAGGCGTCTCGGCAAGACAGCCTAGCCTAGACTCCTGGCCAGGCTCCAGCTTGGGAAGCTGTCCTCAGCCTCCTCCGAGATGACTATCGGCTCCTCTTCCTGCTCGAAGCTGTTGAGCAATAAAGCTCTGAGTTGTCAAACTGATACTGCTCTTTCAAGCAGAAGTGGCTGTGGTTCAGTCAGCGGTGAAATAACCCTCCTGATACTAAAACTCCCTGAGCTCTACTGGAATTAGAAGGGCAATTATAAATACAAAGAATTTGTTTTGCTAAGCTTTTTGGTGAATATTGGTTTCTTATTATCTTTACATTTGTGATGTCTCATTAGTAACGACTGACCACATGCTACTGGATTTCTTTTACCACAAACAGGAATAAGGTTGTGCACTCCACAGCTGCATTTTAGTAGCATGAGCAATATTATGAAATATGGTTTTATTCCTTCATCACATCATCTCACTAAAACAAGAGAAAAGAGGATGTTGGGGCACAACAGAATCACTTAAAGTCACAGGACTGGCAAAGCTGAACTTGAAAGATCCTTCCTCCCCCCACGGAAGCACTGCTCTCATCATGCTAACACTTCTTCAGCATCCCTAAAAGTGAACCAGGATTTCCTTTGAGTACTGAAACTAACTGTCTCTTGCCTGTCACCCACCGCTTGTTGGCTGTTGTTTTTTTTTTTTTATTTTGCAGTGGGTTTTTTGTGGCTGTGTTTTGTTTTGTTTTGTTTTGTTTTTAAATTTGTTTGTTTTCCAGTGGGACTAAAATGTTGCACCTGTAATGTTTTATTTTCCAAACCAAATTTGAACTTCTGGTCACCAGCACCTGTACCTTGACACTGATTTCTTCTGGCTGTCTTTCTTTTGACTATTCCACTAGAAATAGTTACCCCTCCATAACATTTCCCAAATTGCTAAGACATTTCTAAAACAGTATTGCACCTTTCCATGTTCTCCAAATGATGCTGTCAGGAACTTCATAGCAGTGTCTTTGTGAATCAAAGTTAGTAATTTATAGAGAAAAACAACAGTAAAGGTCTAGCTTGCCTCTGTCTTCTTAGAAACAAGCATATTCATACAACGAACGTGACTATAACAGATGTGCTCCTATTTATTTTTTCTCTGTCTCACCACTGCCTTCGCTATGAGAATGAAAGCCACACTGTGATGCCTCAAACAATATTAAAGTGACCAAGGACACAGCTCCCCTGGTCCTGTGGTGCTGGAGGGGATCTGTGGTTTCAGAAAAATCTCTGAGGCGTACAAACTACCACGATAATGTAGTTTCCTGCAAATGGATTGTAAAAGAGAGAACGGCAACTGAAGTAACCGTGTATCTGTCACTGAAGTAAACACGTATCTCTTAAGCAACGAAACTTCCATGAGAAACGAGACAGGGAGAAATAATTAATCAGCAAAACAGCTAGAAATCAGCTTTCGTACAAAGGATTATTTTTACCAATGCCAAGTTTCTCTGCTATATCTATGTAAAGAAAAACAGATCAAAACTGCCCAGTCCTTCTGATTTAAAGCATATTTCTGGTTGTATTACATAAAAGCCTTCTTCAGGATACACCCATTGGGAAGTTCCAACGTTTTTGGTCATGTTGGCTGTCAAATACGTGCACAGAGCTTTGTTCACAGGAAGGACCATTTTCTGTTTCCAAGCTCAGGCTCTTATTATAGCTTAGATCAAACCCTGTAATAAAACCCTCTAACAGGCGCCAATTCTATCATACGCAAATACTTAAACTTCTACTGAATCCTCTAGCCTAATCAACCATCTACAGCCTTGCTTACTCCGAGAATATTGCCAAAGGTGCATTTGTTCCTCATCATTTCATATTCCAGGCACGGCCAAAGTGTGAAATTCAGTCGTCGTGTTCACCTTATAGCAGGAAAAGAACTGCCTTAACATCACAAGCAACAAATACGTTGTTACTGTTTGAAAACTGAGTTTTTAAACTAACAGACCCTTATGGTTTTGTTAGACAAACCCTGCGAGATCTTGGAAAGAGCATTGAGCACTACTAGATGCACTCGTAAGAACCCAGAAAACAACCCTCCCCCCAACCAAGCTGCCCCTGGCCCTTCCCTTTACCCCCTCCAAAAAGGACACAAACTCCTCCAGAGGAAGAGGACGCTGCTGGGTGTCCGGAGGCTGCACCAGGCTAGTAGGGCAGGGGCTGCTGCAGCTACGCTGCTGCAAATACATGTCATTTCTCATTTTTGCCAGAATAGAGAACCCATGAACAGTGACAAGGCTGCTGTTAAGAGAGCAATGTCTAAGTGTTAACAGACCAGCTCTCCAGCCTGCAATCAAGGGGAAGATACGTCAAAAAAACCCCAAACACAAGTGAGAGCCATTGCATGAAAACAAAATGCAAAATGGCACGTAGCGAAAAATGAAACACAAGAATGGCAGTGTCTTTCATTTGTAACACCACCTTTAAACTTCACTTAAGCCTTATTCATTCGGTAAGTCACGAAAGCGCACATAAACACTTTAGGTGGAGCTGGGATGAGTACATAATGACAATAAGAGGTTTCTGCTAAACCACATTGCTATCTGCTGCCAGATCACAGAGATTTTTTTATTAAGGGCCTAGATAAGGAGGTGGCAGATGGTCATCTAACCCAGACCTGTTATCTACAGTGTGGGCACATACAGCAGCCATTTGGTTGTACATACAAGATCTGAGGATTTTTAGGACTGACTTGAGGCCAATTCCCAGTCTCAGGCTCCCCAGACCTTACACCTTTTCTCCTTCGGAGAGCTGCCTCCTCCCCTGCAGCAGCCAGGGACACCAGGGACCTTGGGACCGTGGCACCTCGAGCTGAACAGCAGAAGACTTCTCCTTCCCATCCCCAAGCAGTTGCCTGACATGCTGATGAATCTCCTTGCTCCTCACCCCTCCTTTGCATACCCTTCTTGCTTTTTCTCTTTCACGCTTTGTATCACCAACATCTCCCCGCAGCAACTAGCCACTTTCCCCCTGCTGCTCCCCTTTTGCCTTGTTTTATAACTGCTATTGCACAATTGGATGTATGTTCATTAGCCTGTAGCTGGTGGAGGTAACCAGACCCCCCCTTCTTAGCCCTTTCAGCTTCCCCTCTGCATCCCAGCTCAGAAATCACCTGAAAAGGTGGCCAGTGTCCAGGACTTAAGCATTTTAATAGCTTAACTAGAATATTTTAGGGGTAAAACAACATGTAAAAAACCAACATGCACCAGCAGCCTGCAGCAGCAAAAGAGAGTCATTTGCTTTCCGAACTCATTTGCTGCCGAGTAAATTATGAAATAAAATTATATTTCCAATTGCTGCCTCCAAGGGAGCAGAAGGGAATCAGAGAGAAAAGCATAGCTCTGGAGAATGAGGAGATGCGGCTACAGTTTTCAACTCTGCTAGAGAAATGCTCTGACACAAGCGGTATCTCAGCCAGGCTGTGGGTTCAGCATTAATTAACCCAGGTACGGTGGATCCACTCTGTTCAAAACCACGTTGCAATTTTCAGGTGAAAGTTGATGTAGTCGGAGGTTCGTCATCAACTATGTTGCGCTCTGTGCTTTTTACATAACATTCCCTTTATCATGCACTTTGCCAAGAGACATAGAAAAACGAAGACAGAACAGTGATAAGAACGGAAAATAAAGACTTTTTAACCTTGTAAATAGTGCTGAGCCTTTCTAGTGGCAGCAATGTTCCCAGTGAAGATAAACATCGCTCCCTCTTGTGGCTAAAACTAACTATTGCTTAGTGGTACTTCAAATCTTTTCATGAAAATTCGTTGAAGAAGGAATTTTTCACCTAAATTTGCATCTCAATGCACAAGTTCACACACGCAGAAGTATTATAATAATACATCATGCACAGAGTTCATATTGGATAGACAATTTCACCTACTATCTCTGTGTTAAAAGGCTACCAAAAAAAAAAAAAAATAAAAATCACCCTCAAAAGGGTGATGAAACCAGAGAAGAAAACTTACTAGGGATCTGATATGCAGAAATCTACAACTCCATACATAAGAGACTGTAAGTGATGGAGTTTTTCATACCCAGACACTGACTGAACTGTTGCCCCCTAGGTAACGAAGAGTTAAACTCATAGACTATCTTGGAAATTAAAGATGTGAAACTACTGGATTCCTTCACAGGATTAACACACCCCCCTAAATCTCTCTTCCCAGGGTACGCAGAACCCCATACGAGACTTTCTGTGACCATTTCAAGACCTCGGTGGCTCCGGAGACCTCAACAATTTATTTTTTAATTCACCTGAATGGCTATTATAAGTCAAATACACAGTGTAATGACACGGTCCCTTACCATATGTAGGTAGACGGAGATGTCTTATCAGTGCTGTTTAATAGAGCTGTACCAATGCACGCTAATGACTTGAAGCCCCCTCCCTCGCCCCAGTTTCCCACTTGACAGCAAAACAGACGATGCCTCTCATTTGTCTCAATCTGCATAAAGGAGTGGACCCTTCTTTATGCAGATTTGCACAATGAACTTGAGTAAACAGGTCCCCAAAGACAAAAAAGGAAAATAAACAGTTCCACTTCCAGTCAAGTTGCAATTTTGTCAACCGAACAATGAATTATTTTCTATGCTTTCATTGCTAACAAATCACAATTTATATAAAATGCCAAGCATATTAGAATTTTTATATGAAATATCATTGTACAATAAATTCCGCCCCCCAAACATTGAAATGTAAAGATAGGAATAGAAGACTATAGAATTACTAATATTTGTATTCTCTTTTAACTCAGTAGTAAGTTATTTAAACAAGAAAGCATTATTTCATTATACAGAATGAGTAATATGGTTATTCACAGGAGTAACAGTTAGCTCAGGTATTTCCAGCTGATATCAGGGAACGTTCAAATTTATCTAAAACACACAGCTACTATTATTTGTTGCAAAGAATGGTTGGAGACCAAGAATTAAAATACCTTGACCATAGGACAGACAATGTCATTTAATCCCAGACAAAAAAGCAAACCTGCGCTCTGGGATTTTTCCACTCCCCCTTCTGTAAATCTCTTTCGAAACGTTTGTTGTACTCAAGGTGCAAATGCCCTTGAAACAGAAAAATAAGGCGAGCATAAAGGTGATATTTTGGGAGCAAACTGCAACTATGTATGTCCATACCTTCCAGGAACTTGCAGCTGCTTTTTTTTCTTCAGTAGTGGCTGAAGCTGATCTCATTCTTTAAGGAAAACTAGACCCATCCCCACAGGAGTTTCTCCCTAAACAGCCTCCCCAACCTCCCCCATCATTAAGGAACCATAATTCAAGTTTAAATACTTTGGAAAGAAATTCATTTTCCTGCAGTAGAGGAAGACTGATGCACAAACATTAGAGCAATCTAATTTTAGATCATTCAGACAATACACTGGATCCTTACACGCATTTATTTAAGGCTATTTATAGTCCTCCAGACGCTGCTGGAAGTATAGTCATCCATTGTGGAGTTACTCCGCTGTACTCCAGTTTGGGGGGGAGAGAGGGAGGGAGGAGGCAATCAAGAGTCTGATTGTTCTGGGGAACACAGGTACGGAGGTGTTAGATGAAATGTTCATTTGCAGGCTGAACGGAGATCAAAAGATTGAGCCGCTTCGCAACTCTGCTGCTGCCAAAAACCGTAGGGGCACTGTAGAACTTGGAAGTCCCAAACCGCACCAAATTACAGGCCCAGATAGAAACGCTGCTCATAGCTGCAGACATGGAAATGGAACTGTATGCCAGAATGGGGAAAAAAAAAAAACAAATTGAAAAAGCTTTCAGTCCTCCAGGGACACTTCTGCAGCTGTATAAATGGCTACACTGTACCTCAGAGCCTGAGCGTTGAAGTCAGCAGCTCCCTTGTAGGCTTCCAGAACAAAGTTCTTCTTTTTGTTGTAGGCACTTACAAGCTCATCTAGATGTTGGCACTCCACAGTCTCTAGGGCTGGGTTACCAGAAGGCCTCTCGAACCCCAGTCTTTCTTCAGTTCTTCTTAGTTCATCTTTTTTTTAAAAAAACAACCAAATACAAACATCAACGTATCTTCTGGCTTCAGATGAATTTTAACAATGCACCTAAGGCAACCTTCCCAATGCACACCGGCAGTGGAAGGAGGAAGACGGGTCCCACCACTTTACACGTTGAACTGTACTTCAGGCTCAGTTCTCCATGGTACCCCAGAAGCCTTTGGACCATCAGCTCCAGCTCTTCTGCTGTAAGATGAGAACATATTGAAGGCCAGGCTTGATGAGGCTCTGAGCAACCTGATCTAGTTGAAGATGTCCCTGCTTACTGCAGGGGGGTTGGACTAAATGACCTTTAGAGGTCCCTTCCAACCCAACACATTCTATGATTCTATACTGCTTCTCCATTTCTCCTTGTCTGATACATGGATCACCTTTTATCACATTTAGATACAAGTCCTGGGGCCGTTAGCTCTTCTAGAGCAGACATGCTATTTTAACTCACAGCGTCATTCAGATATCCAGGTCAAAGGACTGCGAGTTCAAGTATGGAAAATCCGAAGCGCTGCAGCACAACATCTTGTTTTCATCACAGCGTGTCTTGAATAGAAAAATCTGGTTTTGAAGTTATGGGTGACTTTTGACAACCTTCCCCGTGAAGCTGAATCACCCAGCCATGCAGAACCCAATGCGTTACCGTTTTTCTTTAAAGCAGCAACTGCAAGGCACAGCAGACAAAATACATTTGTAGGTCACAGATCCTTAAGTCAGTGTCCTAATCGCTAGGTGAGCTAAATATGATCCCCTGTTTAAAAAGAAACAGAAAGTTAAAACCAACTAGTTCAAGGTTCCCAAAAAGACTGAGACAGATTCAGAAACAGAACTTAACTCATCATGGCTTTCAAGTTAACGTCTTAACCATACTATGCAGCAGCTCAGTTTGCTATCAGATCTAAGTCTGCCCTTGGAAATAGTAGCAGGCTGATGTTGGGGTGATCAAACCATACTGCTCTGAAGTCCAGAAGATAGTTCTTCACTGGAAGAGAAGAACTTTGCATTTTATGAAATTACCATGGACAAAGCTAAGTAACTAATAAAATGGGGAAAGGACAAAACAAACTGGCATAACAACTAGTATGGCAGCTCTACCTCGAAAATTTTTGTTTCTAAAAATTATGACCCTTTAAAAACTAGCCGATCCCCAGTGAAAGAAGTCCAAGCTACTGCCAGCAATCAGGGCAGGCCAGCAGCACTCCTGCCAAAAGGGGTTAATTTGTTACACTGCCTTTTTTCAAGACCTCATGATCCCAGACCTTTGAAACATCCAGTGTTTGCTATTGAAATATTGCAGAACTAAGGCATTATGGCAAATTTAGGCCATATGCTTGCCTACAAATGCTACTGTTGAAAAGCGTTTTCCTGAGTTGTTTGAAAAATATTTTAATAGCATCAGCAAGAACAACAACAGAGAACGACCGCTGCATGGGTGCTATGCTACAAACAAAACCAAGAGGCCACTTGAGTGAGCATAGCCATGGAAGACCAGGCTGCGTTCAAGATAAAGCCTTTCATAGAATGGCTTGCGTTAGAAGGGACCTTAATCACCTAGTTCCAACCCCCCTGCCAGGGGCAGGGACACCTCCCACTAGACCAGGTTGCTCAAAGCCCCATCCAGCCTGGCCTTGAACACTTCCAGGGATGGGGCATCCACAGCTTCTCTGGGCAACCCATTCCAGTGTCTCACCACCTCATAGTAAAGAATTTCTTCCTAGTATCTAATCTAAATCTGTCTTTCAATGGTTTAAAACTGTTGCCCCTCATCCTATCACTACACTCCCTCCCCACCTCTCCTATAGACCCCCTTTAGGTACTGGAAGGCCGCTATAAGGTCTCCCCGGAGCCTTCTCTTCTCCAGGCTGAACAACCCCAACTCTCTCAGCCTATCTTGACCCTCCTCTGGACCCGTTCCAACAGGTCCATGTCCTTCCTGTGCTGAGGACTCCAAAGCTGGATGCAGTACTCCAGGTGGGGTATCATGAGAGCAGAGGAGAGGGGCAGAATCACCTCCCTCGACCTGCTGGCCACGCTTCTTTTGATGCAGCCCAAGATGCAGTTGACTTTCTGGGGCTTCTCATCCACTAACACCTCCAAGTCCTTCTCCTCAAGGCTGCTCACAATCCATTTCCTGCCCAACCTGTATTTGTGTTTGGGATTGCCCCAGCCCACATGCAGGACCTCACAGTTGGCCTGGTTGAACTTCATGGGGTTTGCACATGCGCACCTCTCAAGCCGGTCCAGATCCCTCTGGATGGCATCCTTTCCCTCCAGCATGTCAACCACATCACACAGCTCGGTGTCATCGGCAAATCTGCTGAGGTGCACTAAATCCCACTGTCCACGTCGCTGACAAAGATGTTAAACAGCACCGGTCCCAGTACCGACCCTTGAGGAATGCCACTCGTCACTGGTTTCCACTTGGACATCGAGCCGTTGACTGCAACCTTTTGAGCGCAGCCACCTAGCCAGTTCCTTTTCCACCGAATGGTCCATCCATCAAATTCATGTCTTCACTTCCATGTTGGCAAGTTACTGCTTATTTTCCATGTGAGGAACTATTGTACCACTGATCAGCGTTCAGCCTAAAACGAGTATCTCAATATCTCGCTGTTTTTGGAATATAGTTATGCAACCCAACCAACATGTAAACACATGCAGCAAAACCAGCTAAGACGATATGAAATGCATCTCAGAAAAATGCGGTTTAAGATAAAAAAACAAATCAGATCTAGAAGCGAATGATCTGTTAGGAGCTACTTCCCAATAAACTTGAAATAACACACAAGCCCAAAGATGAAGCATTAGGTGAACTAGAAAAGGTACACAGAAGATAGCACAGATAATCAGACGTACAGAACAGCTTCTGCACAAGAAAATACTAAACAGGCTGGGAACTCTCAGGATTGAAACAGAGAGGTCTATAAAATCATGCCTAGTATGAGAGAGACGAACAGGGAATGATTATTCTACTTGAGACTCACACAAGGAAATCATCAGGTTCAAAGCACAAGCCAAAGGAAATACTTTTTCCAAACAAGGCATAGTTAAATTGTGTAACTTATTGAGTGTTGTGGATGCCAAATATTTAAATGGGTTCAAGAGGGATTATACAAATGCGTGTAGAATACTTCCATTGGTGGCTATAAAAAAAATAAAAAGACAACAGAAGTTTTGATGCAACCAGCTGCTTCAGAAGTCCCTAAGCTGATGATTGCCAGAAACTGGGTGGAGGAAACAGGATGACACTTCTCTCAGTCTCATGTCCCTTCCCTAAAGAGCCACGAAGGCAAGACACTGGAGCACATGGTCTTCTGGGTTTGTCCAGGACAGCAGCTTTTTGCAAAGGAGCCTTACAGCTATGGAGACAAGAAGTCTGCCAGGCTGCCCTGTTAAGAGGAACCTCCAGGGTTAACCATAGTTTCTCTCAGCCTTCGCTGCGGCTCATTCTCACGACTGCGCTGACTTGTGGGGCAGAGAAGGGGAAGGGGGGAGAGTGAGGGAGCAGGGGCAGAAAGGGTCAAGAGAACCATGGCACCATTCATGCCGCACCTAGAAACTACACCAACATTTCCTTCACCTTCTAAAAAAATTTTCCTCTAGAAAGCTTCTGAGTGTTTTCTTGACAGCACAGACAGTTTACAATGTCTGAAAGGTTTTTTTTTTTTTAATGGCATGCTATGAACAAAATTTAAATACCAGTGCCAAGAATTAGAATGATTTACATCATTCTCTCCAGGGTGGGGCACACTCCAGCCCCTGTTCAGTTAGAGGCTCTTAATATCCCCCACGCTGCCGAGCTGCGTTTATCGCTGTAAATTAAAAGGTTTCCATTCCAAATCTCCTAAGTTCCTGAAGCAGGGCAGGCTTGGTGGTGGGGAAACGGGCGTGCGTGTTCAAGTCCTGAAGGGAATCAACTGCTTCCAGCACAACCACAGCTCCTGGCTCCTGCTGCGTTCCTGCAGGGCTCAGTGCAGCCGTTCATCTCAAAAGCCACAGCCAGAGGAAGGGAACGCTTGACATCGTACCTTCTCACTGTAAGCACTGCAAGTCCTGCGACCCGTTTTCAAATGTATTTCCATAGATGTAGAGCCACACAAATTGACTTTTCGCACAACCTCCGTCTCAGAGGTCAGCGCAGCAATACCCAGCTGGTGATCAGCCCGGTCAGACACCCAACCTGTCGCTGGCAATTTAATGAATTACAAATCAAAACACATTCACAGCTCATAACATGATTCAGATGGTTTGCCATCTCTTACCAGGACTACCCAAATCCGGATGTCCTGGAAAATTTTGCCCAGACTCCACCAAAGTCCCAAGACATTCCTGAAGGAGAGCCATATTTCTTTATTATTCTTCCAGAGCTAGATTACCCTGCACTGCAAAGCTTCCCAGCAGCAAAAGCAATCCTACCAGGGCCCAGAACAGCTAAAGCCAGTGCACAATGTTTTTTCTTCTGGGCAGACTAGGGTAAAATTACCCCAAAGACAGCAAGAAAAATTAGCGTGTCACAAGTTGTTTACCAGTGTCACCCCGCAACTCTTTCTTCTATATAAAAGGGGACATACGCTAAAGGAACGAGACATTTCCTTATTATTGAAGACAAAAGTCTATAAGCTGCAAATTATAATTTATATTTTCTGAGAAGTTGGTTTAACTGCTGCAGGCAAAGTTTTCATGTGGTTCCCACAGCATCTACAGGGAGATGTCCATAAGAAACGCTCCCACAAAACGTGGATCTCCTATTGGCAGAGAAAAGCTGAAATTTCTTTTCAGCGCGGGAAACAATTTTAAAAGCTCCTCTAATGATAACTTTGTTTTGAAAGCATCAAAAATAAGTGGAAATAAAGAAAGCAGGTTTTCTGTACTCCCCCCACCCCCCCGCCTGCTCCCCCAAGGATTAAGCAAAGAAATCAGCATCTGCCGCAGCACCGCGTACTTGCCTACCAAACTGATCCTAGCCAGTAGATGTAACGTGAGGCTTACTTTGCATTCTCAACGCTGTTTTTAATCTAAGATATTGCACTTTTGGGTTAAGACAAAGCTGTAATACTGGAGGTCTACATCCTGCTCTCTCAACCAGAAGCGAGGAAGTAGCTTCTGGCCAAACAAGGACATCTTCCAAGGCCTGCAGAACGTAACATAGATTTTTATTACTATGTCACCACCAAGACCCAAAACTACGAGGAGTTGTGTCTAATTTAATTCAATGGTCTGTTTTCCGAGTTACAGCAGAGAGATGCTACTTAAAAGGAAAGAAGTAATTTTTGCTGAAAGCACAGCAAAAATATGGGTCTCCGGGTAGATTTTTGCTGGCTACCAGGCACCCGAATGCCAACTGACAAAGACTGCGGTGGCCTCTAGTGGCTGTTTTTCCCCACATCTCCAACTCATCACATGATTTGGCTCCTAAGAGTGTATCTATCTGCTCCACTTCCCACCAGCATTTGCTAGATCATTCTGAAAGTGGCAGTAGGGTGAAACTTTGACTTTGAAACTCAAAGATGACTTTGAGAGGTGCAGCAGGGGAAAGATAAGACAGGACTCCTTAAAATCGTCCTAGATGCCATTTACCTATCAGTATCTGCCTGTCCTCACCAGCTATGGTTGTCCTTCACCTGGCAGGTATACCCATCGGTAAGGTACCTCTGGTTCTTCAAATTTTGTTTTCCATTGATTTTCTGACACAATTTCTTTTTAAGCTATAGTTTAAGCTACGTTGTCTAACAACAAAGCCAAGAACCAGATGCGTCTTCATGGCAGACTAATCTTCACATAAAGTTTTCTTTCAACTAGTTTGAGGATCTGCAAGTTACAAATGCAGGTTTTAAGAATGATCAAGTAGCTCGATAGTTCTTCAAAAGCAGCAATGCGTTTTGAACTGAACTGAATACAGAGATCCTGGGATCTGCAGTCAGCCCCTCCGCCATGAAGCAAATCACACCCATGGGAAGGTAACAGTCACGGCAAAAGTTTGCTAAAAATGGTCTAACTTTCTCTAACTCAGGTGACAGTCCTCAGCTCCCCACCATCTTGCCTAGATCTCCAATAGATCAGTGTAGAGGTTCAATTTCAGATTGGATGAAGTTTTTCTCTTCCATATCAGTGAAGCTGAGGTCTATGAAGGCTTTAAAAGTTGCTTAACTGATGAGAGCGGAGACACTTGAATTTGAGTAGTAAGCTCCCAGGCCACACCAGACACTACCCACTGCAGTTTTGGGTATTCTCGAAGTTGATGGTTACTCCCCTCAAGCTTGAAAGCGCTACTCAAAGGGTACAAAACACCGCGCAAGCATTACAGCAAACAAGCCCCACCTTCCCAAGGGGGAAGGCCAATGCAGCCTCTCAGGCTGACAGAAGGTGAGAAGCTCAGAATTCCTGGTAATTTTGTGCAAGCTCCAGCCTGAGTTACAAGGCATCGCTCTTCAACCTAAGATTTCCTGGCTCCGCGTTCATTGGCTCAAGTGAATATCCCCAAACAGAACATTGGATTTGTCTTTGACCACTACTTCCCTGTTACTGATGCTCTGGACTGTACGCAAGGCCAGGCGCAACATACAAGCCTCTGTTTTTGGAACAGACTATTCAAGCACAGTTTTAATTTGATAGTCTTTATTATGATATCCAGGAAAACGATAACAAGGTGATTGCTTATTACAGCTTCCACAGACTGGGGCTCCAGGCCTAGTTGTCCTGGGTACACACACACACGCGCGCGCACACACACACACACACAAAAGACAACCCTTGCCACAAAGAACTTACAATTTAAGTAAACAAAACAAAGATAATAATTAATCAAGAAACAAAGAGGAGGAACCACCTGCGGTGAGAACACAGGATAGTCTTGGCTTGGCTTCTAGTCTGGAGTTCAAGAGTTGAAATTCCTGCCCCGTTACAGTATTCTTATCACCGTGGGCTGAATTTTTATCTGTTAATTACAATGCAAGATACATTCTTCAACATTTGTAACCGACACAAGGAGACACAAAGCTCAAGTTCTAGACCATAATTTGTAAAGTTGGGTACAGTAAAGCTACAGTCTAGAGATTCAGAGACGTAAGCACCCAGTTTCCTAAATGAGAAAGGCAGTAATAGTGAACTGCAACATGGAAAATAAAACCACCCAGGAATACCAATTCCTGCTAAACCAGTCAAGACTTACTAATTTTTTTTTAACTTCACTATTTCAAGTTGCCTAACACTCGTGTTTGGAATGAAGAAGTGACAACTGTGTTGTGCTGCATGACAATGCCCGACCTTTAATGTTAACCACAATAAATAAGGAGAAAGGATGAATACTGAAAAGCTATCCAATGATAAAGCTCCACTTTAGCTGCTCTTATTCTGTAAAAAGTTTCAAACACAAAAAGAAGAAAAAGGAGTTGTCATTTCTGGCACTCACATCACAGATTTGCCATCCTTGAGCTGGATAAAAGTAAAGTATTTGCAGAAATGTAAAATAAAAGTGACAGGACACATAGAAAGAGATCAAGAGCAAGCGTATTAGATTCAAAACTAGGTAGCATGTTTTTTTCTTTTTTAAACTTATGAAATAAGAGTTGTCGCCTTTTGTCTTGTCAACATCAAAAGAACTTCTCTAAAAGGCAGAAAGCTGCCTACTGCAGCTGCAGCCCAGCACTCCTCACCCAGCGTTCACAGAAGGGGAACCGACAGCTGTAGATGCTAACAGCAGTTCCGTCTCACCAACAGAAGGGCACTTGCTATCTGGGCTATAGCCAAACACTACATTGCAATACAACTCGTATCGTAATGCATTCCTCCTAAAGAGTTTCAGTTCCCATTAAGTGGGTTCTGATGACACCCGGCATATTGATGCGCTTACTTCTTGCGCGTCTGGTCCAGAAACACTCTGGCGCTGCTTCTAGTATAGTTCTGAAGAGCATGCCGGATTCCTTAGTTTGTACAGAACTCGGCTTATCAGATCCGAAACTGAGTAGTTCAGGGAGCAACGAGAAGAGGAGATACCCACCAGACATCCACCACAACAACCTACAGCATAAAAAAACCCCAAGCATGGGCAAATCCAGTGCGCTGCAGAGCGCAACTAACGTGAGAAATTCAAACAGGATGAACAGATGATAACTGATGTCAGTCCTTTGAAGTCTTATTCTTTTTAAAGAGTCTCACAAATTTTCCCCAAGCCTTAATTTTGTAGGACATTCTTACACCCTGGTGCAAGAAGTAACCCAAGTATTTGCATGCCAAGATGACTATTGCTACAGCCTCCAGGCATTAAACTGCAGGCCCCTGGAATGCACCATCTCTGCACGCAGGCTCTCGTCGGCCTGCGAACGTTACAAATATCACAACTGACTCTACTTGGTGTTCAAGTCCCTTCAATACTGACATTATCCACCACGAACAATTAGGACAGCAACGACCAACACTGCATAGGGAGCCTATTGAAGCTGCCAGTCTCCGTCTTCTACAACACGGGCCCAAAGGGCTGAGTCACAAATGGAACCAAACCCAAGTATGATCTAGGAATCAGCTGGTGAACTTCTTGAAAACAGGAAACAAAATGAGAGAAACCAAACAACCCTCCCCCCAACACACCTAGACAGGCATACAGTGCAATTCTCGCAAAGCTCTCTGGAAGACCTACCTCAATACATAAAGGGTTCATGTGGAGGGCGGGGGAAGAAGATAAAAAATCCCACACCAAAACAGCTGTAGTTTCCTGGCGGTTAAGTAATCTTGTTTTTTTGACCCACGAGAAATTACATTTTCAGAATTCCTATTTCTACACCACCAGTATCACCTTGCACTGCTTGGAACCCCCAAACCTATGACAGATAAAATGTATCTCAGTACAGCACAGCGTATTGGGTATTTCCCCTTCCCCCACAGTATCTGACAAAAACCCATGAACGCTTAAACAGTCTGGCACGTAGGAGCTACCAGACAGACCAGCTCCCTTCTGGTCTTGAGGACTGGAAGCCCTTCAATGACATCTCCCACCTCATACTGTAATCTAGTATAATTTTCAACCAAATGCGTAGTTGAAAGGGGTAGCTGCTTTAGAGATCCATTCACCTTTTCCCTGCATCTTTTTTTCTTGGTTATATACAAACACTTGAGGACTTCCAGGATTGCTACCAGGCAACTAGTGCAGTGGAAGCACAACAAGCCAGTTCCCAGCTGCACCAGCTCCCTCATCTCGCTCACCATGCAACCAGGAAGGCTTGTGCTAGACAAGGCAAAGGACAGAACCCCGATTTTGGCAGCAACCTGCATTACTTTCCACTTCACATGACCATGAAAATGCTCCCTTCCCTTTAATAGCAAGTTTTGCCCTCCCCCCCGCCCCCGACAAAAATCACCTCAGGTACAGCTAGTCAGAAATCTGCGAAGAGCAAAAGGACCGCAGATGTGTAATAATACTTTTTACAGAAGTCCCATTACTTGTACCAAAATACCACACTGGTTATTACAATTCTGGGTTAATACCATAAACACAACTAAAATTTTCAAACAAAAAAGTATTTAGGAAAATTATCAAATGCTTACCAATAACTACTGATTTTCCAAATGCATTATCCCAACATACTTCATTTACTTTCAGCATATTCTAATGTCAGCAGAAATAGCCTATGAATTTTCTCTGCACAGCAAATCCCTTGATCATCCCTAAGTTTGGGCATGGAATCACCCAAAAAGCAGTATTTCCAAAGAGCCACTTTCATGAATAATTCACCCAAGAGAAATCAATCTTTGCAACTAGTCAAGAGGACAAGGTGTCCAGACAAAAGCAAAAACTCTGCAAATTAATTTCAGCTGCTCTGCATTCCTTGTTTGTACTTTGAAGTTACATATAATTACATAGTAAAAGTAAAATACTGGTTTTGATAGTAGATTCTGGCACATAAACCAAACATACATTTGCGGGAGGGGAGAAGGCTTGAAATCATCTGTTTTCAGTCTTGAAAAGTTCTGTCGAAATAGGGGAGGAGGGGGTTTTAAGAAAAAATCCAAACCCAACAAAACCCTATCCACAGTCTGTATGTATTACTCAACTCTAACCCATCTACATGGACAAAGCCTTCTCTTTGTGGGAGCAAGATAAATTACTACAGTCTAAGCAATAATGATTTTATTAGGCATAGGAATATAATAATGAGCTCTTCAGTCATTTCCATTTCTAATTTTCCTGATTCCATAATTAAGAAAACATGATTAGACAACTAATCTTCTTCCAGTTTACTGAATCCCAGATTACAAAGAGACAAAATGCAGTGAAATTCGAAAATCAGTTTTAAGCAATACAAAAGAAGTTATCCAGGCAAACAATATTCTTATGCAAAAACAAGTAATATCAAACTGGAAATAGAGTCTCAAAATCTTCTAAATCCATGGGGTTTTCCACCCCAAGGTAGAAAATTAAAAATTATTGCTTTTGCCTCAACGGAAGTGGTAAATACGTATTTTTAGTTATGACATAAGAGACAAAAGAAACCGTCTTCCAATACTCTATCCAAATTCTACAACAACTGAAATTATTCTCTATTACTTGGCAGAAACAACAACTCCTGTAAGGCAAGGATGAAGATTAAGCCATCATGGAAACAAAAGTGCTTTTCTCAAAGTCCAAGAACATCCATAAGGCCAAAAAGAGACAAAAAGCAACATCAGAATTAACAGGCGAGAACATACTCTTTTGAAGTTTTTTTGAAATGTAAACTTCAGGTTCACTCTCAGACTACTGTGCCAAAGAACAAGGCTTACAAAAACCAGTTTGCCCTAGGGAAACAACTATTACAACCCTTGGACTCCAGTAAGTCTTAAAGATCCCAAGAAGTACCTTAAACGCTCCCTTCACAATTTGTTCCTCCACCCTTTATGATTTTGATAGCCCCAGGACAAGCAGGTATCACAAGCAAACTGATTTTGACTCAAAGCACCAGACTAGAAACTTTAAAAATTTGCCCCTTTTGGCTTAAGGTACAACTTGAGAGCAAGGCACACAGAATCTATGAAGATTTTTTTAGAAACAAACAGACATGAAACACGATTTTGTGCAGTAAGTATTTAATGTACGCAATTCCCTCAAAATTTCCGAGTTCCAATTTTCCAGTTTCATGGTCAGATCAGATAGATTCACAGTTTCACCACTTGAGTTTTATTTCTTCAAGATACGGTATAGCTACTTCCACCAGAGCGGACTGGGCATATTACTGGGCACGTTGCCCCAGAGTACTCAAGTTAAGCAAGTCCAGGTCTGTCAAGTCCACTTCAGGAGCTGTGAAGCAAGTACTCAGAAACTGGGACTAAAATTAGCTGAAACGTGTAATAAGTTATACTGCAATAACTCTAAATAGCACTAAATGATTGAAGAATGGATAGTTACTTGTAGTCAAGATTTTGTACTAGAAACATTTATTCTGTATAGTAAGCAACCAAACTGCAGAAGATACAGAACGCAGATTTATTATTTCGTTGGGTATAAAATCAACTATAATAACAGTTTTTAATTAAAACTATTTTATTTATCAGCTTGATTGCTCATAATTACTTCTCTCAATCAATAAGCAGTCCAATACTTGGCTTAACTTGAAACACTAATTTAGCAACTTCTTCTTAAGACTGAATTAAATCTCTAACTCATTCTCTCAAGTGAAATGGGGTGAATTATACCCATTACAAAAGGGTACAGAGGAAACATTAACTGGGTATTAAACTGGAAAATTAACTGGACAAAGCTTCACACTTCATACAATTATGAAAGACAGATAATGGAAAAAATCTTAAGATTTTTCCAATTGTAGCAAAGGGCAAAATAAATCAAGTTTAAGAAGTTGTAGCTTTTAAATATTTTTTCCATAAAAATATATATAGGAGAAATCAAACTATTTCCTAACAGAGGTGAAACAAAGCAAAGCAGTTAGAATAAAGGAATGTTTCTCAACTTGATCCATTTACCTAAGAAATTCCCTCTTCGTGGAGCATTAAATGCCTCCTAAAACAATTACAACACCACATCATAAGAAACTCCACCCTCTAAAAATCAGACAGACAAGTTTTCAAAGAAGATCCAACACACACTAATTCTCCAAGATACATACACTTTAAAAGCACAGACGGGAGTTAACAGTGCTACTCAAATCAACTCTTCCTATCACCATACACGCTCCCTTCTAATTTTCAAGTGCTAAAACTATATCTCAAAAAGGGTTTTTGTTCCTTGTAAGAGATTTCTAACCAACAAACAATAAGACTCTGCAACATTTCCAATTAGTTCAGTTTTGTTTTAATGATACGGGGCAATTCTTAGAGCTGACATTGCATAGCTAATAACTACAAAATAAAGATGTTTATTGGTGTGGTCTTGGAATCCCAATTTGAACTGTAAATTTGAATCCAGGCAATTAACTGAAAAGCCAGAGTATCTGAAAACGCATACTAAGTTTTTTACTTCAATTTTGCAGTACTTCTTGAAGAACTTGGAAAAAGTGAAGTTGGTAGAACAGCATATATCACCAAGGTTACAAAAACTAGAAGGAAATAATACATTGCAACAGTGATCCTCATCAAGTGAAGTTATTTCATCACAATAAATGTTTAAAAAACTGTCAATGTTATTTAAAAAGTGTTGTATTCCCCCCCCACAAATATTTGAAGACAGATAAACCTTTTTCCTTAGTCAAAATGGCTTTTAAAAAAAGTTTCTCAAAACAACAGCAATAATCAAAAAACATGAATTGTATTTTCTTTAATCCATAACATCGCTAGTGCTGAAGGGCCATCCATGTAAAAAGCAGATTCTTTGGGGACATTAGTCAATTAACTTAACAAAACCCAGTTTTACGAGGATTTATCCTTCCTGCTACGAGGCGAGTCTGCTCCATTTGAGGTCACTGTTCCATTTATCCCATTTTCTAGAAAAAAGAAGAACACATTTTTCAAATACAATGAGATGCTTTATATTTTATTACATCTTTGTAGGTCCTACACAAACACTCTTTTTAACTTCTTTTCTGATGTATCTGCTTTGTTAAACCACATCATTATCACTCATCATGCAACAGTATAGTGAAGTTTTTACAAAGTACAAAATTTAAAGTTTACTCAATAAAGTCCAGTTTCCTGACATGGGCCAGACACTGAAATGTGTGCATTATATACATCCACACTGAAAAATCAAGACCAGATATAATATTTTTAGAAGATATTCCCTTAAAAAGTAAAATATTCAACCTGTAGATGAGACTGTCCTGTGTAATTCTGGAGATACAAAGTATATAAACAATGCCCTGTCACAGGTTTTTACTGTTTATCCCATTTATTTCATATTTTAATTCTTGCTAAAATTACACTCCTTCCCTTACCTTTACAAGCTTTTCATATACATAGGAAATCTTTATATGCACATACACACATACAGTTTTTAAGTATATACTTTAACATATAGAACTCATTTATGTTCTGATGAAGATATTTACATAGACACAAGATGGACATAAGTAAAACACTAGTTTTACCTGTTTCTACACTGTAGAACAATGATCCACAATCTATGGATTTATAATGCACACAATTTACAGTGAAATGGAGCAACATGATACCACTGTGAATTAAAAATATGCCCTTTATTCAGTGTCACCACAACCCAAGGAAGCAGAGATGCTGCCTGACAGTAACCATTTTTATAAAACGGATTGAAGAGCAGAGTGCATAGCCTGCTATAATTCTTGCTGCTTAACATCTCTGCTCTGACTTACAGTATCATTCTGACTTCAAGCAAGTGGTGCAGGTTTTTTTTATACAAATAACTGATTAAATTGATGTTTTCCATCTGCAGATGCGTTGCAGATCACTACAGAGTGTGGCCAATCCGCAAACAGCAACTGTTGATCTCCCTCTCTCCCCCACTACCGCCAAATGCTCCCATTTACGCAAACAAGCAACTAAAAGAAAATAATAAAATCAGACACATAAATGACGATGAGACCAGACACGGGCCCAGTTAAGTCACATAGGAAGAGTCAAAGTCCATCCAACACATTTGGTTGTAAACACCCCCACCATTTTAAGGCTACATAAGGTGGTCTTTGGATACTTTTCAAAAAGTTTTTGTTCTTCTTAAATCAAGAAGCTTACAAACAATGAGCTAGATCCAAGCCAACTCATTGAAATCCTATTTTCTTAAACAGTTAAGTCAAAACAAGTCTAAGTAAAACAAAGAACAAGAATCAGCATGTGCCGGGGTACCCCACCTACACCACCAGTACGATTTTTCTACTGTCATTTCTTGCTTTTGGCATAGTCTAAAAGTAACACATTTTATTGTACCCTGACTCCCAAAAATCCACCCAACCACAAAAAAAGAAAAAAAGCTGTTTTAAACAGTTCAAATACACTGTCTCACAGCATCCTGTGCAAGTGTTCTGAACAGATAACACTACAGAAATCTTCAAAACAATAATCTGAAACAACACTAACCTTTCCCATTTTAAAGTCCTTTTCTTCCCATTTAAAATAAGCTGTAAAATTCCGCAGTCTTTAAGACAGGCATAGCTCAATTACGTTGTGAATATAACCACAGTTCCAATTAACTCCCCTTTTCACTATTAGTTTACCACTTGAAAGTCTCCATTGAAGTTGCATGAAAAACTAGCCAATTCACCAAATTAGATGAATGAAATAGTTTAAGAGATTTTTTTTAAAAAGCTACTCAGTTTTGACTAATTAAAACACCATTTAAGTTTATGCTTTAAAAGTATTTGTCATTAATTCCACAAAAAACATAGTAAGACGCAATGAACATAATGCTGTGATTAAGTAGGACACCTACATAGGAAACTACCTTCACTCAATTAAAAAAAAAGTCCAACTGGATTTTCTGACAAAACCAAAAAACCCTAGCAATACATAAAAGCCCAGTTGTGATAATTACAGATCATCAAAAGGGAGTACAGAAATACTCTAAAGCACACCATTTTAATAAAAAAGAATTTTGAAAAAAAATTCTCTGAATTGATCTCTGTCCGTAAATCTCAGTTCCCAGTGCAAACGGTCTTCACACACATTATGTTCAGTGAAGTCATCAGAAATGACTCAAGCAGTTTCAAAAAGTGCAGAAGCTTTTCAAGCTAGCATCTAAATACACAGAAGTTTAGCTGTTGGTACAGCAGAAATACTGAAGCGTGGGGATTATTTTTTTTTTAATGGCGCATGTAATTTTCCTTGGAGAAAAAAGCGTTGGGTTCATCTTTCCTGCTCTTTCCATAAAGTGCGTGACATAATCAAGAAGTCAAACCTGGTATCATTAGTTCATTTACAAATGCTTCTACACAAGTTTAGAGTAGTAAGTAGTTATTACCTCCCCATAAAAGAAATATCAAAATTCTGGTTTTAGTAAAAACAGTTCAATATAAACTTATTTACTGGATTATCAAATGATCTCCTTGCCCTAAAACCTCAGAGTTTAGTGATAATGAAAAACAAGCTTGAAATTAATTGCAAGAAAAATTTAGAAGTAATTGATTATGAGAACAGATCTAAAAGTGTGCCTGTTCCTTTTTTAAGGGAACAAAACATAAGCATGACACAATTTGCTCAAATAATAAAAATTAGACATAATAAAAATCTGCTTCATTAACTAAAGAAATGGCTTCAGTCAATTAGAAGAGAAAAACCTGAATAATTAATATATAGTGAATTTTTTAAATAAAAAAAACCCACACAACAATATTCAGCAATACTGTTCCTACAACTGAGTCATCTCACTTGCAAGTGAAACATAAAAAGATTTTTTAGTAATTATATTAAAAAATGCTAAATTACCTAAACTTGAGAAGCAAAGGCAACAGGGTAACTGAAAATACAAACCTCTTTCTTTTCTGGAGTTCTTTCCTTTAGCTGTTACGAACTTCTTTTTCACTGACTGAGGCTGAGAAGAAGAATGCTCTCTCCACCTCCGAAGCTGGAAATTAATGAACTTCCACATCATAAATGCTTGAGTCATGCAGATGGAGGCCAGCACACTGATTCTAGAAAAAAAGCCACAGAAGTTTATCTCATTATCCAAAGAGGAAAGTAAAGTCGAACACCACCTCAGATAGTTTTTTTTGCATTTTTACTCAGGTTCCTCAAACACCTTAGAGTGATTCCTTCTTGACAATAGGAATTCGTAAAAATTTGTGGTTTTTTTTTTTTTTTTT
>VYZM01015868.1:66480-78131 GCA_013398915.1 Dromas ardeola
GGGAACTGAAAAAAACCCCTTAGTTTAAGAGATGAAAGTCACTATCACAGTCAAACAAATAAATCCCTGGATATTTAAGATGTATACACACAGTCTTTTGTAGCTGCAAGTCTGCTGCTTGCAGACTGCAAGTCTACCTTTAAAGAGAAAGTTAATTTATCCACTACTTCACCTAAACAGAAAATGCTGTTGCTTGAGCTGCTCTGACAGTGAAAGGAAGGGATAAATAGTCAACAGCCTGTGATGCCCCAGAGGAATCTTGTGCAGCCAAACTGGAGAAATGTGTAGGTCAATAATGTGTTAATAACCAAGAATTGAGACCACACTTAGAAGCTGGTGCAGTAAGTATCATGCTGGTAAGCTTCCACGGCATTCTGTACAAAATATGCTTAAAGACAGCATTTCAGTAATGACTGTATTCCTGTGTCTCTCGTCTATTTTCTTTGAATAAAAAGCAGGTTATTATTATTACAAAAATTAAGTCAATTATTCAAGCAATTAGCATCTAGTAGCTGATTTATCATTAAAATAAACAGAAGGTCTAAGTTGGAAAAAATACACTGATTACATGTTGTTATTCAGGTTGGTAAATACTGAAAATTCAAAAGCGTTCTAAATATTCATGTAGTTATTTACTTTTAAGTAGACAGTCCTGGGTGTAGTTATGTAACGTACAGAAAGAAATATTTTCCTTAGCTTCTGGCTGAATAACATTTCCACATGCGCATGCCATTACAGAAATAGAATACTTCACCTTGTTCACCGAAAGTAAAGGCACCATGTAAAAACAGAAAACTAAATATAGTTGCTCTACTTAAGTACTGTACTAATCAGAAATTGTAAAAAAAAATTAACACCGTGTGATTTTAACCATCTCTAGAACACACACATACAACAATATGCATTTAGGAAAGGCAGAAACGTAAAATGTAATTCCATAAAATGCTACATACGTGCATACTTAGGTATGAATTTCAGAAAATACACAAAGGTATAAACCATGTATTCCATGGTATGTTTTAAACAAAAATTTAAAGGTATATGCATTGCAGTAATCTGTGCTCTAAGCATGTCACAAATATTTTTATAAAATATTTTCCTAAAGTTTGCAAATACTGTATATAGGCTTTTTGTATATAATTCTACTTCAAATTGTCTGAAGGACGGCTACTGCAACTAATTGCAGGTATTTTTTCCCCCAGGAAATAATGTACTAAAATACAATGAGAAATGTAACGTAACGTAACAATGAGAAACGTACATAGAAAATCAAAATGAAAATCACCCTCTGTCCACCCCTCCCATCCACAACTTACACACTTTTCCTTCCTTTTCCAACTTCTTCAAGTGGACTAGGAGGTTACTTTCTGCTGCTAGAAGTAAATTTTCAGGGATCTCCTAATGGGAACACAAATACGCATTTTGAATTTAAGTATCTCCCAATTGTTTTTTCGATATGGAACTCCATAATGAAAATCATTAACAAAGACTTTCCTCTTCTCAATTGCTATGTTGAAAATTCAGTTAGTTATATAATGACAACAAACTGAAATGAGTAGATCAGTTTTACGCCAGTTAAACTAGTAGCCTAATAACGCATTTTTGTTTGCTTTGCTCATTTTTTGCACTATCCATTTGTATTATGCAAACTTTGGCGAATGCTAAGAAGACTGTGCTCTTCTGAGCTTGGTCTGCACTGGGTTGTCAGCGTAGCTGAGCATTTTTAAAGACAAATTTAAAGATGCATTTTTCCACCGATACCTATCACTTCTATTCCATGACAATATTTGCATGGGTTTAAATATTTATTAATGATTAGTATCTGAAAATGAGTAAACAAGTTTTAAAATTCAACAGCTTCAGGAGGACTAAACATCTCTTAAAACTTTCCAATGCTCATTAGGTAAAAAACAATAACATTTCTCAGAATGCCCTCTCCAGCTCCATCATCCTAAAAGTAAAGCCGCCTTTTTCAAAACTAAAAAGTCCTTCTCCAAACAACATGAGTCTGGCAGAAAAATTCACTAGAAAACTAGCTCAATAAATTGTGAATCTTCAAAAAGCTTTGGAAGATTACACTCTTTTTTTTTTTAACGTGAAAGCTTTAGTAGTACTGAAAAATTCTTATCGTATAGTGACGGGACAAGTGGTTTGTGATTTACAGAAACATGTGAATGGCTGTATACTTAAAAACTGCAGTTGTTCAGCCAGAAAAACTACAGGAGCTAAACAGCCACAGGTAACGGTACATCAGCATTGCAAAATGTTCAATGTGACATCGCCATTCTTTTGGAAACTGGGGATCAGCAGAACCATGAAAAATGAGTTGTGAAGCTGTTACAGACCTGTTCACAAACC
This sequence comes from Dromas ardeola, assembly GCA_013398915.1. NCBI lineage: Eukaryota > Metazoa > Chordata > Aves > Charadriiformes > Dromadidae > Dromas > Dromas ardeola. Next base: position 68,839 of record VYZM01015868.1, read on the forward strand.
ACAGCCGCTGGCAACTTTGACATCTTCCTCCAAAGCAAATGCTGTATGTCTTTTTATCTCTACTTGCTAGGAGGGGTAATCCCATACCACATGTACATATTATTGAGGTTACATGAAGAATGATGAAGTAGCGAAAAAGTACTCTTATGCCTGTCTAATGACACACTCAAGCTACCCAACTCCTGAGCGCAATATCCGTCTCTGTGAGACTGCCGTTCACCTGCATCCTCCGCAGACTGATCAGGAACTAGAAATTTTAACCAATCTTTCAGAAGACTCCAAACAGGCTTTGACAAATAAAAAATTAACAGTCATCTCATACTTTTCACTTAGGACCAAGCACTACAACTTTATTTTCGTTTGGTTCTAGGAAACTGTGCTAAAGGACCATTCAGATAGCGAAATAAGAAGTTTGTAAGAATCATTTGGGCCCTACTCCAGTGAAGTCCTCAAACAATACAATTTAAATGCATGGTCATATATGAATTCTGAACAAGCAGAAATCTTTTCTTTTTTCTCTTTTAAAAAAGCCACCACGGTCTTTACTCAACTACTTAAACTGTTACATACCATTTTATGAACATAACCTCAATTTTCTTTAGCTTGATCTAAAAACTTTTAATCAACAATTACCTTGTATACTATCTTTACAAGCTCCGAGGATGTATATGATTTTCCAGCATTCTTCTGGAAAACATTTAGAATTTGCTGTTCACGTGCATTTCGGTGAGAAATGTAGCTCTGGATTCTAGCATTTGCATCACGTACTACTGGGCCATGACCTAAATCAAAACACATGTACCACAGTGCTATTACTTAAATTTGGAATTAAGTATGCGACTGAAAAACAGAATCATTCTTATGTGAATTCTGGTAGACTTAGAAGTCATAAGAAGGGAGCAGCACCTGTAGGTACCACCCTGTCAGAGTACCCTTGATGTTAAATTGCAAGACATTCTTTGCATGGTTTTGTATTTCATATAAATAGGCCAAAATTAAGTTTGACTGTCTGCATCACAGTCTGCAATTGAAAAGCATTAAGATGGAAAGGAAGAATTAGGATCTCAAAAGTCTGAATGGGGAAAGGGAATACCTCAGATGGAATAAGGAAAGCAAGGAAAGACTACTTAAGGATATTTAAAAGAAAAACCAAAACAAAAAGAAAAGAGTTCACTGCTGAATGGATTTGAAAGATGAGATTCAGATTATTATATTATCTCTGTCTGCCTCTCTCCCCAGACTATACTGGTCTTTGAACAGTAGTGGCTGAAGCAAAAGACTCATGTACCACTGTCCTGTTGTGGGACTATCCAGCAAATACAGAGGTAAGAAAAGTGACATCTTCTATTGTGACAAATAAATTTTCCAGGACAGATCTTCAAAACTGACTCACACACTGTACTTCATTCCCTTAAGAACATACTTTCATAAATATGATAAAAAAAATTACTAGAAGACAAATCAGTGAGTCAATCGGAACCTGTAAGGGCAGGAATAAGCAATGCACAAGGAAGATCATATGGGGATCGTTTTATGTCTGGCTGGTTAATAAACAAAACACACATGTTTTTTCCTGGACTTACTGTGGCAGATCAGAAATGTTCAACTTACTGAAAGGTCTTTGAATCAGATTAGAAAAAGGCTTAATTGGTAGAGCACTAACCTTTGGAGAAAAATCAAATATTGGTTCATTATATGCTAAAATGGCAGGTGAAATGAAAATATTTTTCAGAAATGAGAGTTACATGCACAGAAATTAAAGTCAATGTTTCACCTATAGAGAAATTTACTGGCATTAATATTCATCACATGCTTTTTATAGCAAAGTTTCCTATTTCTTTGCCTGTATACCTCACCTGAAGGCAGCAACTTCCAGCTCTGCCAGCCTAAATTCCAAATAATTTATAAAATTAGTAGAACAGAAACTACTGTAAAAAAACCCCATAGTCTTCTTTTAGAAGTTACTCAGTATCATCCAAATCACTCAGTTTCTTTTGAGGTTCTTGCGACTATTTTTAAAAAAATCATCGTATTCTTTACTTGTACTTTTGGGTTAACTGACTAAATGGGTTTTTAGTTTTAAGGCTTTTTAAATCAGAGTTTATTTTGCCTGAGGACAGGTAGCTTATAGAAATATAGCAACTAATTTTTCATGTTTTGAATATCTGTGAAATGAAAAAGTGTCAAAGGAACCTATCCTTCAGCAAGTCAAAATATGTATGCATATCATCTGATACACTCACTTCAGCAGATTTGAAATTACTAAATATACATTGAAGCTTACCTTGTGTAAAGACAGTATAAATAAAAGATACGTAACATGTAAATATAAAACTATACTATCATATGCACAAATATTTAATGATTTCAAATGTATTTAATCTGAAGCTATTGCTCCTTACAAAATAAATTACAAATATAACAGTATTTCTAGTAAATATGTTACCATTTATAAAAAAAAAGTTTAAATTTACAAAAACCACATTAAGATATGCAGAGCAGAGACTATAATGGTAACTGTCCATTCTCTTGCATTCTCCAGTGACAGAAGTCACATTAAAGAATCCAAAATTAAGGCCTGCATATTGAATCACAAGGCAGTCTTAAAACCAGTTCCTGCTCTTCCAAGTGATTTAATTGACTTAACGTACAAGACCGATGTCAGTACCTGGAATGGAACCCATGTTTTGCAAAGCTAAAGGCATTTCATATCCTTTACATCATCTGATCCATAGCCATTGTGTATGCACATACATACATTAAAATGATGTCAGACAGCTTGGAACTAAATCCAGATGTGGATCTTTCCCATCCATAATTTTTCAGGGACACACAGTTAAATTCACCAATAAATAAATTAATATCTCCATAATGTAAAATGTTTCTGAACATGTGAAATAGATCTTTCCAATAATTCAGACTTTATATCAGAGAGCTTTGTATTATTTTAGACCTCTGTATAGCTCAGATGATCAGAAACAGTAAGTTTTCATTCTCATAACACCCTGTGAAGTAATAGAGATTCTCTTACTTTACAGTAAATTAAAGCACAGAGGATGAAATTGAAGAAAATAATTGGCTCATGAAATCTTGCACAGATTCCTAACTCCAGTACCATTTGTTTCTATATTATCAAGGAACACTGTTTATTGTTACAGGATAGGGAGCCCTCTGCTGACTAAAACGCCCTTTTCTGGTCCCAAAGATTCTCATCAACTATTGGCTGTAAATAGACTGCCATGAGTATTCTGCCTGAAGTCATTTCCACATTAAATTAAAAAAGAAACATGGAAGGGGAAGGATTTGCAACATTCAGCTACTCACACCATGCCAGCACAAAAAAAATCATACTGCCCTACTTCTAATTCTGAGGCTGTGATGTGAGTTGCAATGTAAGTTGTGGATGGGGAACAGAGAAACAGCTCAAGAATTATGAAGACCTAAAACTGCAATAAAGACAAAGTACTGAGCTTATATAGAATGTATTGGTAAAGCAAAGTACTTTCTGATATAAGTTACCATTCTACTGTAGTACATACCAATAGTATAAACAATTGTTCTGCTTGGGCAATAGTTACCTTTTACACAATCACACATACATTTTGTGATGCATGGTTAAAAAAAGTTAGTTCCAAACCATCTCAATACTTAGCTACTCATCACTGAAAATGCATAATACCCAAGTGGCTTCCTAATTGCAAATACAGCATGAACATACTTACAACAGTGTAGCAAACAGTTACAGATAAATGGGGCAAGTATTCAACTTGGTGAATGTGTAATCTAGATAAATAACGATTAAGGAGAGAGTGAAATACCACAGATAAAACTGTTAAACCAAATAGAATTTGTCATATATGGGGCTTTGGAAGGCAGAAGTTCAATTAGAGGAACAGACTGTGTTTTGTAGGTATTTAAGAAAGAAAGTAGAACATTCAGTTGATCAATAGATTTGAGATTCTGGAGGCTAAAATATTCTTAGTTTTATCAGTAGTTAAGTCAATAACTATGAGCAAGTCACTATTTCTTTCTATGTCAGCCTCCACATCCATGGAATATCTATAATGGTATTTTTCTTAAATAGCATTTTTATGCTTAGATCTTAAAGCACTTAAAGAACACCTACTTCAAAAGAAGATATTTTAAGAATGAATACAAAAGAGATTTGGTTATGTAGGCTAAACATAGATGGTTAATGGAGGAAGACAGAACTGAGAATGTAGACACAGTCGCTCAGAATGACAGGTTGAAGAAGATGAAACAGGAAAAGTCAGAAAAAATCCTAAAATGTAGCCCTGAAAAAGCAAATGAGGAGCTTAAGCCTTAGTTACCTAATGAATTCTTAAAATCCAGTCTTGTCAAACAGACACGTGGTTTATATGAAAAGTAAATGCATTCCCAAGGTTTGGGGGAGATAGAGCAAAAAAATTAAAGCATAGTCATAGGCTGAATGAATCGGTAACTTATTTTTAGAACATGATACTGGGCCTCTTGGCTCTTGTTCACATTTAAGCTAAGTCATTAACTAAGACAACCATTTGACAGTTCTGTAGCTTTCCAAGATGAATTTATGATTAATCTGTGCTGCAAAGGACAGTATATATAAGTAATATAAGAAAATGAAACTTGCTGCATGATTCCAACAGTGAAAGATTCTGGCCTCTTTAGGCTCTTCCGGCCTAAGGCACAGAAGCGCCAGATCCACCCTCAAATGGAGAAATCTCTGGAAGGAAAGATATCTATCACTGAATAATTTTCAAGTCTTGCAAACCACCATGCCATAAAGTCATCTTAGCTTAGCACTGGATATGTAATGAACTTGAATTGTTACATGGTGTTCGATTGTAATAAATATCTCCTTTAAGAATTTGAGAACTCTTAAGAATTATACAGTAAAACAGAGCAGTTAAAAATAGAACTACTTACCTGGATATATTACATCTAGCTTCATTTCTAATAACCTTTTCAAAGTTTTCATGTAATCATACAGGTCTTCAATTACTGTTGTGCCTTCCCCTAAAATACAGTCACCGGAAAATACAGCATTTTCTTCTTCCAGATGTAAAATCATATGGTCATCAGTGTGTCCAGGCGTATATAAAACTCTATTTAAAGAACAATAACAAAAAAGCGTAAGTTTTTCACACAGCATATATGGTTCATTTTCAGAAGCTAGAAAAAAATAATGATAAAACCATACACTTACAAAGTAGCCCATAACAAACCAGAAAAAAATAGACCAAAAAAGGCTGAAATGTCGATGTAAACAGGGTATCACTTTGTATAATCCCAGTCCATTTTCTTATACCATGTAGAGAACACAGATCATCATCTCTAGCATGCTTTTACTTACAAGACACATCATAATAAAAGTGCATTAAGGGAGCTGGCTAGTCATGTAGAATTTGTGTTATAGAGGGCTTTACTCTGAAGCTTTAAAAAAAGAAAAATTGACATGTTATTTGCAGATGTAATGTGTGAAGTTCTTGACATACACCTTGCACTTAGCAAAAGAGGGTAAGGATGACGTTGTCAATTCTTTTAGAAATTAACTATATCTGGGTTGGGTCCAGAAGTTTAAAGTTCTGTCTCCCGGAATTTATTTTTCCCTGAGAGCTCCATGGCACAGTGGAGCGGAGCTGTCAAATACAACAAGGAATCATGGTCTTTTAGCTGTTCTATGTCATTAGACAGCCTTACAAATGGTAAGGACTGAGGACCCCACATCTTGAATGAGCACTGGATCAGAAAGCAGCAGAGGGTGAATGGTCAGTTGATACATATATAGCAACCTGAGCAGCACTGCAGTGTCCTTCTGCTACAATTTTTGAAAGGCAGGAGGCCTCAAGCTGAGGCTGGTTCAAACTGAAAGTATACAACTCAGACCAGCATCGCTGCTGAAATTCAACAGAATCTTCTTGCTAATGGCAGATGCATCTATGTAGTGATAGGGAACTGACAGAGCTGGTGCCAAGCAGGGTGTACAGGCCAACGCTAAATGGTGCCAGCCATGGCAGTGCAGGGCTGGGAGGCCAGAGGCACAGCACCATCTGATGCAATGACTTCCAGCTCTTACTGAATACTGAGGTCAGCAGAAAGCAGGTAGGCCATTGCCCTGTGGAGGCAACATAAAAATCAAGTCGATGGGTGGCATCTTGCCTCTGTAGGAAGTGGTATCCTCCAGTTCCTGAGGAAACTTTACCAGTAGCTTAGCCACTAACATGGAAAAACAACGGAAAAAGAACCCAACACTGCCTTGCACACCTTGAAAACTTGAAGGTTGCTAACTAAAATTTAACATGCAGATACTGCTATTTTGGAACCAGTAGCGGATCTAAGAGTATCCTTAAAGTGCTTACTGAATTAACCAGGTGAGAATACCTGCTTATAACGGAAGCATAAACTTTGGCTGCATTACCCCAAACTTCAAAGTGTGCCACACCTGTCTTACTTGGATTCAAATTTAACAAGTTGTTTTCCATCTCTAAATTTATTTTGTCCAAACATGGGCTACTTAGGGCAGTGATAGCTCTTCAATATTCAATATCATACCCTCCATGTATTTTCTTTTTACACTAACAAAATAAAATGCTTTTGGTCAAATATATTCTTTAAGTTTTTTCTTCCAATTGGCCATCTGGCATATTCTGCAAGTGGCATATAATTCGCATCTAAACTGAGGAAAACAAGGAAAATCTGCCCTTAGAAGAGTAATGCCTTGTTAATGAAAGACCTCTGGAAACAATGGTCAGATCTTTTTATTGTGTGTGTGTGTGAGGCAGAGTGGCTTTCTGTTTCAGAGTCATTCATACTAACAAGACAGGCAATATACTCTCTGGGAAGAAGCCCTCCCAAATTGGCACCCTACAAGAACCTGACAGGTTAAAGGTTTAAAATTTAACATTTTAAGTATTAAATGTTTTAATGTCTCCTTGGGAAATATTCTTAAAGTAAAAAGAAAGGCATGCTAAATAATCCATCCAGACTACCATAAAGTTCCCCAAAAGTATCAATTTTAATAATGACTACTTATCTAAGAGGATTTTACGTACTTTCTCATCACTATTTGATTTTCCCGGAGGAAATATTTTTCAAAGGAAATGTTCTTTATTTCTCTGCTGAGGCCAAAAACCAAATGCTAATTCCTGATAATCCTCATTTGTAAAAACAATTTCTTTGTATAAACATACCCTACTGGATCACGATGGGAAGTCTACATGCATGAGTGTTGACAAGATTAGATGTATGGATTGCCAATCATTAGAAGTTAGGATACATATATCTTTCAGAATTCGGAAGAAAAAAGTGATCCAGCAAACTTGAAGAAATTGGTGTTTACCTGAGTGTGGCTCCCTCTGTCTGTATCACATCTCCATCTTTAAGATAAAAATATTTACGTCCTCCTTTTATTGTTTCTTCACGGTGAGGGACATGAGGAAGCTTACAGATGCGATATTCAGAGTCTATTTAAAGAAAGCAAAGAAAATGATGTTTTGAATTTGTCACTAACAAAGCTAATTCCACAGAAAGGCTACTTTTTGAACAAGTACTATTAATTATTACACAGTGTGAATACAAAACTAGAAACAAGAAATTCTGTACAGTAACTTTGTTTTAAAGCAACCTTATTCCAGAGCCACAAAAACTGAACAGTGAAAGCCCCTGAATCTGAATACCGTACTCTGTACCAGCAGCAATTTTGAAGACAAAAAAGCACAAGTGAAATTAAAAGAGAAATGTCAGTAATTATTGTATTTCACAAATGTTCCTTCTTGACTCATCAAGAACCAAAACCCCCAAGTTTCTACAACAACACTAAGATATCCACGTTCTCATTCTCCATTACGATTCACAGAAGCACCATTCAACACTTGCCTAAAACTGGATTGGAGGCTTTTTGGTCTGCAACTTCCCTCAGCGTCTATTGTTCTGAACTGTCCATGAACTGTGAATGCCTTGGCTGGAACAGCTATGGATAGCAATCCAGAAAGGTATTTATATGCCTTGCTAGTCTTTACAGCCATGCTTATGGATTGACAAAACCAAAACCCTCACAAAGACACCAATATTGTTTTCAGTAGTGCCCCGGCTTCTTTGCAGATAAGTACCTGGCAACTTTACAAAATCTGATAAAGCCTGTGACAAAGCTTCTGACAAAGTCCAATGATGCTAAGAACTTTATGATCCATATTGCTTATTCTCTTCACAGATACTAAAGCAGAAATGTCTCTTACACAACATGGAATACAAATTTTTAGATCAGAATTCACCTGCAGACTGCCCTACCCTCTTCCCCATCATGATCTGAGGCCTACAAATTTGTCAGCAATTACTAATGGTATGCTGTAAGGAATCTCAAAGTTATGCATGTTTCTCTTTCAGAGATTAAGTTATTTATTGTTTTTACACAAGTGAAAATAATGGTCAATTTGTCATTACTGTAAATGTAGAGAGAAAAGAGTATCAGGTTTTTCTCACAGCTCTTAGTATCACGTAAACTGCTGATGGTAATCTGGGTTCTCATTATTTACACATAAGAAAAATTCACTGTGAAGGTATTGACGAAAAACTGTAGTACTACAACATTCAGATTATTCATTGCTCCCATTCCAGACATTGCAACAGTATAATGAAATTACATGTAGTTTACACAGAGATTCCAGAATAATCTCCCAGGTGCTTTGCACAGAAGCACTCAGTAAAAGTTTTTTCTTGCCAAGTACGTAACATTTTCAACAATATCTGAAATCTCTGGCCTACCTCCAGGGATGTTTTTGCAGATATCGGGTATTCCACCAGTATGATCATGATGCCAATGGGTCACTAAGATTTCTTGAATTGAGATGTTGAACTCTGACAGCGCCTGCTTTAAACAGCCAATATATTCAGGAACAGCTGGCTCCCCGGTGTCAATAAGGACTCTTCTACACATGGAGAAAAAAAAAAAAAAGAGGGAAATAAAAAAAACAGCGAGAGAATTTAGACATATGACAGTTAAGTAATGTTAAACAAAGAATCAAACGTTGCAGGGAAATGTGGTAACGACGAATGTCTCCATATTCCACACACCGTCTCTCCTCTCCACAATATTCAACCCCCCCCCGCGGCATAACAATTTATAAAAGGGGCTCAATAACACATTTAGTCCACAGATTTCAAATTCCCGGACAGGTCGCAGGAGTTACGGCCCCGGCAGGGGCCTGAGGGGAGGCACCCACCCGGCTCCCCTCAGGGAATTCCCCGCCTCGGCCCAACACAGCCCACAGACCCCAAGCGGGGCAGGGGAAGGGGAC
>VYZM01015868.1:78623-128699 GCA_013398915.1 Dromas ardeola
GAGTGCACCCTCAGCAAGTTTGCTGACGACACCGAGCTGTGTGGCACGGTTGACACGCTGGAGGGAAGGGATGCCATCCAGAGGGACCTTGACAGGCTTGAGAGGTGGGCCTGCGCAAAGCTCATGAAGTTCAACCAGGCCAAGTGCAAGGTCCTGCACCTGGGCCATGGCAATCCCAGGGACAAATACAGGTTGGGCAGAGAATGGATTGTGAGCAGCCCTGAGGAGAAGGACTTGGGGGTGCTGGTAGACGAGAAGCTCAACATGAGCAGGCAATGCGTACTTGCAGCCCAGAAAGCCAACCGCGTCCTGGGCCGCATCAAAAGAAGCGTGGCCAGCAGGTCGAGGGAGGTGATTCTGCCCCTCTGCTCTGCTGAGACCCCACCTGGAGTGCTGCGACCAGCTCTGGAGTCCTCAACACAAGAAGGACATGGACCTGTTGGAACGGGTTCAGTGGAGGGCCACGAAGATGATCAAAGGACTGGAGCACCTATGCTATGAGGACAGGCTGAGAGAGTTAGGGTTGTTCAGCCTCGAGAAGAGAAGGCTCTGGGGAGACCTTATAGCGGCCTTCCAGTACCTAAAGGGGGCCTACAGGAAGGATGGGGAGGGACTCTTTATCAGGGAGTGTTATGATAGGACACGGGATAACAGCTTCAAACTGAAAGAGGGTAGATTTAGACTGGATATCAGGAAGAAGTTCTTTACTGTGAGGGTGGTGAGGCACTGGAATAGGTTGCCCAGGGAAGTTGTCAATGCCCCATCCCTGGAAGTGTTCAAGACCAGGCTGGATGAGGCTTTGAGCAGCCTGGTCTAGTGGGAGGTGTCCCTGCCCCTGGCAGGGGGGTTGGAACTAGAGGATCTTTAAGGTCCCTTCCAACCTGAACCATTCTGTGATTCTGTGATGTTCTCCTTTGAGGGGTCGGTGCCTCACTGCTACCCGGTGAGAGGCAGGTCTGGGCTCTGCCAGCTTCTTCCTAAAGCCAGGAGGATTTTTTTTGTAGCGACAGCTTCTGTATATTCTGAGAACATGCCTACTTACAGCATATATAGGAGCTATATATGCTCCTGTATGACATGTAGGAGCTATCTAGGATTCAGCATTTTTAAGAAAATGCAGGGACTACTGGGCAAAGGGCCACAGTGCACAGAAAATTTCTTCAGGCACTTCCCTTCATAGACACTGGTACTTGCAGAATTCTTCTTTCAGTTTCATTATATTTTTATGCTTGTTACCTGGTAAAGAGATAAGTAAAGAGACCTTAAACCAAAAAGAAGTGAAGAAGATTTTGCAAAGGGAATGCAGGACGCAAGATTCCTATGTTAAGAGGCAGCATTGTGTAGAAAATGAAGAAAGCCAGATCAGCTGGTTTGTAGGAGATAATTAGGGGTGATGATGAAGGGACTGGGGCATCTCTCCCATGAGGAAAGGCTGAGAGAGCTGGGACTGTCTAGCCTGGAGAACAGAATGGTCAGAGAGATCTCAGCAGTGTATAGAAATACCTGAAGGGAGGATGCATGGAGGACAGAGCCAGACTCTGTCACAGGGCCATTGCCTCTGGTCCTGTCACTGGGCCCCGTGACAGGACCAGAGGCAATGGCCACACACTGAAACACAGTGCGTGAAACATCAGGAGACACTTTTTCAGTATGAAGGTGACTGAGCACTAGCACAGGTTGCCCAGGGAAGTTGTGGAGTCTCCATCCTTGTAGATATTCAGAAGCAATCTGGACACAGTCCTGGGTAGCCTGCTCTAGGTGGCCCTGCTTGAGCAGGGATTTGGACCAGATGTTCTGCAGTGGTCCCTTCCCACCTCAGCCATTCTGTGATTCTGTGAAATTTTGTCACTGTCATCCAAGTAGTAATACTGTGTTTGCAAACTGCATGCATTCTAGAGCCTGCAAAGTGCTAAAATTCACCTGTTTGGCAGCTTTGCAGTGTCTCCTCTGAAACCCCCTGATTAATTGCCTTTCAATTGTCATTGTTAGAGAAATTAGAGCAGGCTTATTCTCTCCTTAAAGTACCTGTAAATGAAGAATAAAGATAATTTGACCGGAAATTAATGCAGGTAATATTACTGTGGGCAACTTTACCAACGTTAGAATTTCAATTATTATCTAATTGTTTTATACCTATATAAGATCCTATATATTACCTGTAACAAATAAATGCAAATTTATAAGGTGCTTATAGCCATACAAAGCACAAAAAATGGTTTGGTAGTAGCATATTTTTTGCTTAAATGTTTTTTCATTATATGAAAATAGAGTTGCAGCCCTTATATGTCATCTGGGGCCATTTCTAGGGTTTGCATGGACAAATGGAACAGATTCCCACTGTCTTCTGAAGGCGGAGAAATCCCCAAACATGATCTTGAGAGGCAAACTTCAAAAGGCTTGTAAGATACAAACAACTTGGTGTACAGCATGGAACTGAAAAACAAAACTTCGTGGCTTCAACAGAGCTTGGTAACTTCATGAAACTTCAAAGTTTAAATTTTTTGGGTTTGCTTAAACTCTAATGTGGGCAAGCGATACACTCAATACATGCCAGGAGATGTGTTATTAAAGACCTTAAGATGCTAACAAAGGTCTGCATCTTGCCGTGTATGACAAACCAGTATTCCCCCTCTCTAACACTATGTCTCTTTCCTCCTTCCCCCATTGCTTCTTCTCAGCCTGCCACAGATCCACCCAACATGTCTGGCTTCGTGTTTGGCTTCCTGGGCAGCACAAGGCAGAGGATGGCAGAAGGCAGGAAGGCAGCTCTGATGAAGGCCCTGCTACCTGCCTAGCCATGCCGCACTGGCAAGAGTTGACTCGCAACTCCAGATTTTCAGTTGGCCTCCAAGGTCAGGGAACAAATGGTGCCTTTCAGCTACCTGGTCAGACAGCTGCTCTGCATCTTCACTGACCAGGGGCCGACAGCATGCTTGCCTCTAGGCTGTTTCATCAGTGGTAATTTAGCTACAGTTAGTACACTTGGAGTGCTAGCTAACCCTTCAGCTACACAAACAGTATTCATTACCTTGCAGTCACCCATTCGGCCAAAAAGTTTTCCGTGTGACACACAAGGCTTGCCGGCAGTATGTTGTGCAGGCGTACATTATGCAGCAATTAAAAAAATCTACTCCTGGGCATGGACTTTGATTGCAGCTGTTAATTGCCAGGCGTCACAAAAACCACAGACAGAAACTGTGCTACAGTACAGGTACTGGCCATCTCTATATTTAGGCCTTCAAGCCTATTTCTTTGATTTATCTGATAAATCAAAACTTTACTTATCTGCTATATAGAACCAATACATTTATTTTTTATTTTCAAGCTCATCAAAGCGTGAACTACAGTCAACTGAAAGGATGTTTCGGGGCAAAGGAAAGAAGCCTTTTTGTGTGCAGGTATGCTGCTCAGATAAGCAAGACATCCCTATACACAATATTCCGGTTTCTTCCTGTATAATTTTCCTGGCTATTGTTTTATAAGAAACTGTGACTAGACATGAACTTACCTAATCATGAGGTACCCTATTATGCTGATTTTGTAGCGTGCATGTATACATATTTGGTGGTATGTTCAACCCATTTTCAGTATTTAGATAAGGTTTAGTTGCTGTGTTGTTAGAAGAAGGTACTACCTAAGCAACGACAAGTGGTGTATTTCAGTGGTTTCCTATTTCTAAGAAAATTCTGAAAGTTTAGAGAATTCTGAAATTATACACCTGAAGTTTTACATGTCATTGATAATGCAGAAGTACTCAGGTGCCAGTTATTTTTAACATCACAAGAACTTTTTTTTTTCCTAAATTAAGAATTGTTTGGGGAACTGTAGATTTGTTCCCCTGGATTACTATGTTACTGTCCTGTAGTAAAAGAATAAATTTTCTAACATTAGGCAGGAGCTGTGTATCTGTTTCGTCTGTAGGTGGCGGCAGTGGGTGCCTTTGGAGAATGAAGTGCAGTTTTTTTCTTCTATTGTCGTTTTCATTTCCTGCACAAGCCCATCGGTTTAAAAAGTGTATTGTTTCTCTTATAATGCAGGGGTTAATAGGCACGTAGTGAAAGTCATGCTATTATAATCTCTAATGTGGTACAAGCAAATATGAATGTATAGCCTCAAGTTCTCTTGATTCACTGACTGTTTTACGTTCTTAAGACAAAATTTTGAGGGGAAAAGTACTGTGAAGCAGGGAATGTTAGACTACTAGTTAAAAAAAAAAAAGCTGAATTTCAATAAACCTAATGTGAGATTGCTGGTCATATACAATGTGATATTTGATGGAGGATTAATTTTCTTCAACTATGAGATACATAAAATACAGTTTGGTATTTCTGAAAATCCCACAAGGTGACTGCATTTTTAGCACTCAAGAAACCTTTGAGTACTGACATTTGGCTTTCTTCCTCATTTTAAGCATAAATGTAGCTGTGTAATAGCCTAATAGATCTAAGTACAATCATGTAATTCTGTGATAATTAGACAGAATCAACTGAATACTTCACATAACATTTCTTGAGATACTTATCTTCATAGACATTGGTACATGAAAATTATTGAGAGGATTTTTGGTTGGTAGGTTTTCGTGTTATTTTAATACAATTCTAGCTGCTATCTATAAAACATATTTTCAGTAAGATATGCATGTATTTCTTGGTACTTGCAGAATTCTTCTTTCAGTTTCATTATGTTTTTATGCTTGTTACCTGGTAAAGAGATAAGTAAAGAGACCTTAAACCAAGAAGAAGTGAAGAAGATTTTGCAAAGGGAATGCAGGACGCAAGATTCCTATGTTAAGAGGCAGCATTTTGTAGAAAATGTAGAAAGCCAGATCAGCTGGTTTGTAGGAGATGATTAGGGGTGATGATGAAGGGACTGGGGCATCTCTCCCATGAGGACAGGCTGAGAAAGCTGGGACTGTTCAACCTGGAGAAGAGAAGGCTCAGGGGAATCTCATCAATGCCTAGAAATGCCTGAAGGGAGGGTACAAAGAGGACAGAGACAGGCCTTTTTCCGTGGTGCCCAGTGACAGGACCAGAGGCAATGGTCACAAACTGAAATACAGGAGGTTCCCTCTGAACATCAGGAAACACTTTTTCGGTATGAAGGTGACCGAGCACTGGCACAGGTTACCTGGGGAGGTTGTGGAGTCTCTATCCTTGTAGATATTCAAAAGCCATCTGGACGCAGTCCTGGGCAGCCTGCTCTAGATGGCCCTGCTTGCTTGAGCAGGGAGGTTGGACCAGATGTTCTCCAGTGGTCCCTTCCCACTTCAGCCATTCTGTGACTTTGTGATTCTCCTAAAAATCTGTATGCTAATGCCGCTAAGAACATAAATACTCCATGTGAGTTCAACTTTTGGGTTCACTGGACAGGTGACTAGTGGTTCTGCTGTAGCAGGGTACCAAGGTAGCAGCATGGTAGAAAACTGCTGACAGCTTGTCCAGGTTTATTGGAGTAATTAATGAAGAAGCAGGGGAATCTATTGTACTGAGGTGAAGTCATCAGCCAATGCACTCTTTCAAGCCATGCATTTTGTTTTGTAACTTCCATTAATACCAATGGCAAAAACATTCACTGACTGCAAAGCTTAAGTATCAAAAGTAAAGACAGTTACACAATGAATTTTCAGAAATCCCAAGGTTTTTCAGCTTGGCATTTCATCCTGTTTATTTCTATGCTAGTCCTAGTGAGGACCTTACTTTCTGATGTCTGGAGTAAGCAGACTGTTCCAAAGAGAAAATATCCAATGTTCTGTCAACACTAATCAAAGCAGAGAAAAAAGGTCCTTCCTACTCCATTTGGAAGCAAATAACAAGATGTGTACTGAATACCAGAGGAGTTTTGTCACTATGCTTTCTTTGATGGCAAGTCTAACTAGAATACAAATAAATCATCCAGCCAGTAATTTAGCTCATGAACTGCTTGATTTACATTCCAAGAATCAGATACATAAACCTTGTCTCTCTGTGCTATAGAGTTTTTGTAATTTTTAAATGAAAACAAAGGTCACAGCAACGAGTTTGTGACTTGGATGATTTAAGATGCCTTCCTTTAAAGCTGTAGGAGCTTAGTCACTATTTGGGAAAATAGTTTGCAAAGCCTGTTACAAATTAAGAAAAGCTGAAGTGGAGCTATGAGAATTTTAAACTATATACCAAATTCAGTATATAATGTATTTATTGCTTTGCTGCTAAATTATGTATATAATTCAGGGAGAATGTTATCTCAGATGACCAAAACTTTTCATACGTACAGGAATGATATTAACCATTGACTAAGATCAATAGAGATTTTTTTAGGATTTAAAAGAAATCTATGTTGTACTGGAGGGCAGTTTCTTTTCAAATCTGGCCCAGATTGATGGAGACAGGCAGTCTTCATAAAAGCTGCTAAATGTAGATAGTCTAGTCCACAGTCAATTTACCACGGTCTTGTCTTGTCTGCAGCTACTCTTGCAGTCTCATCCATCAAGGTCCCAGTGAAGTGAAGGTTGCGAAAAACCAGTGGTCCAGTCCATTCCAGTGGATTTATGCAAGTGGAACTGTCAAGTCAGGGGAATAAAAGACAGGATGGGCACGATGAATCACTTTTGTTTTTCTCAGCAAAGATTACATGGGTTTATGCTGGTATCAGACGTTCAATTTGCTGCAAAAGCACACAGTAGGTTAGTCCAACGTTGAAAAAAATATTGTCCGCAAAAGCTATATTCTAACAGAGTGCTTGTATTCATTTGATCATTTATAGGACAGAAGAGGTGTCATTGTAATTGCTCTGCTGCTGCTTCTCTGAAGTCACCGGGATTTTATTGTGGAGCAATACACAACTACTTTTTTACTTAGTGCATTCATGATGCCCACAGCCATTATGAAGAGCTGGCTGGGCATGCACGCAGTAAGCCTGTTATCTTTGAATCATCACCGGGACGATTCTGCACAGGCAGAAAGGCCTCTGCGGCATTTACTCAGAAGGTCGTTATGGATTATGCATTGCCCCACTGATGTCCTGAGGTGTTTTCCCAGTGTGTTGTCTTGCAGGAATGAACCATGTGCAATTGAACCAGGAATTCTGCAGTACTGCTTTGGATTCAGACACTGTTTTTTTAGCTTTGGAAAATTACCTCAATCCATTGTTTCTGTCCTTCAAGTGATGACATGAAAATAATGGTCTTTCAAGCACTGTGAGAACTGCTTAGGATTGCTGTGTTTCTAACCTATAAGGGACAAGCAGGAAGGAGCACAAGAAAAGGCAATCACTGATATTATGTTTGCTATGAAGACACTGATAGGATTGTGTCTCCTGCCCTAAGAGCAAGAAAAGTTATAGACTGCTCTGGCTGAGAGTATGCATCATCCTGGGCAGCACAGTCATAAAGGCTGAATCACAACACCTGATCCTTGTACCCTGCAGCTCTTTTAAACGTGCATAAAAATTGTATGTTGAGTGCCGATAGCTTAGCTGGTGCAGACTTTTGTAAACACCTGCAGTTTTACGAAAGGAAAACAATTTTAATAACTTGCCCCTGGATGCATGCAGTCCCTTCATGTATCATTGCACAGAAAAGCTTTTTGTACATATTTTAAAGTGCATTGTACTACAGTTTTCAACTATAGCCAAAAAGATTGTTCTTTTTTCATAGATCTTTCAGATATGTAATTGTGTATACAAATAAATAAATGAATATATATAAACATATACATATAAACACACACATATACACGTATATGTTTCCATAAATATCTATTGGCTTGTGCTCAAGAGGTCTAACAAACTAAAATCTAAGTTTGAAGATGCATACACAGATATATAAACATACAGAGGGAAACTGATACTTTTTTTCCTTTACTTTTACAGAGTGAAGTGTGAAATTAATTTATTTAAGGGAATTTTATGATATATTAAACTTAGTATTAAATATAGACAAGGACTATAGTCATAAGAATGTCAGCTCTTGACAGGTAGCAAATCATTAACTGTGTCACATGGTTTCCATATGATTTTTGTTTCAGTTTCTGTTATATTAGTAAGCCCTTTAACTTTTCTTGGATTGCAAGCCTTGTAAAGGTGTGGATGGGAAACCTGCGAATATGCAGATCTACAATTTTTTAAAGTGAAAAATCTCTCTCCATGGTCAGTATTAAAGTAAGTCTGCATTTTGTAATAACATTTTAAATGTATTGTGAGAACTGAATCACATTTTATTGTTTCTGCTTTATCTCAAAATGATTCTGTAAAAGTATGTTAGTTTTGAGAGCAGGCTCATATTTATGTTGGCTGACAGACACTTTACTCTTCTTGCTCCTGTCATGTTGATCTCATATGTTTAATAAGACCGGGGACAACAAAATTCTGAGTGATATAAGACTCTCTCCTGTGGCACTTAATTATACCTCACCTGGTACATGAGACCATGGTGCTCTTTGGAGTGCTATCATGCATAAAATATAGGGGATATTAAGGGCTGAGATCTTCAACAGAGATTTCGTGTGCACCTGTGAGCAGGCATTTGCGCTTGGGCTTGAAATTAAGACACTGGACGTTCAGGAATACAGATTTGTGAGTCTCTGATGGATTTTTTTTTTTAAGTTACCATGAGCAAAATGTAAGCCCTGTGTCTTACCAGCCATTCCAAGGCTCTTACAAGACTAGATTTCTTACTCAAGTTAATTATGAGACTGCAAGCAAGCTGACATGTTTGATACAGTGTGGCTCCTCGTTTATCGCAGCTTACCTGATGCCTTCATATACCACCAAGATGTCCAGACAGGTCTGCAGACTGCCGGCGTGGGAGCAGATTGGACAGTATGCATGTCAGAAGTAGAAATCACTTGACTCACAGCTACTCTTCATGCTGTTGTTTCAGAGGAGTCTGGACATAGCCTGTAAAACTTCCTTTCTTATTTGGGATGATGTGATAATGAGATAATTCCTCTTTGTGAAGTGCTCAGATACAAAAGGGTAGGGAGGTTGTAAAGAGGGAGGAATCCAGTTACCCTATTTAATCATTTCAGGTACAAAATTAGAAGCTTGCCACTCCTTGGCACTCAAATGTCTAGTACAGTATTACTCATTAAATGTGAACCTTGGTATACTGCCTGCTTTGGCAATAAACTGCCTATCCAAAGAACTTTCTGTTTGGATTCAGTTATTGACTTACCTTTTACTGTTGTGTTTCCTGCAACAGTCAAATAGTGAACCTGTTCGGGTTTTTGGGGTTTTTTTGAATCTGTTCTAAAAAGCATGCATGATGTTCTTGTCACAAAAAAAAGGATACAGCTTGTCAAAGGTGGTACATCAAGTTGCAGAATTACGTGATGTTCTTATATAGAGTAAATACAGTTTCCTTTGGAATTTTCTTGAATAAATCATAGAATCATAGAATGGTTTGGTTTGGAAAGGACCGTAAAGATCATCTAGTTCCAACACCCCTGCCATGGGCAGGGAAATGAACCCTAGTAATAAACTCTTAAGTTGGTTCATACAATTTTTCAGATATGAAAGACTTGTAAACGTGAAGTTCAGTTTATGCTGGACTTTGTACCGAAATCCACTTCCCTGAATCTGACCGTGAATTGGATATAAATTGCATTAGTGATTTGAAAGAGATTAGTGGTATTTTATTGGAGAGGATAGGAAAGAATAGTGAAAGGATTACAGCTATCCCAGCTGTAAGATCGCCTGATCTTTCTGACCTCTTTGGGGCCAGGTCATGAAACCTAAGTAGGAGATAGAACAAGAGCCTAGAAATAGCTAAGGCCTACATCCAAAAAATAATATTTAGATACCCAGCACCTTTTTAGGCTGTTATGTTCCCACTTGTCTTCATTAGGAAATTAAAAGCTTAAGTTCTCTTTTTTGGATTTGTACCGGGGTTACAGTGTAGACCAGCTCAGTCAACACAAGTGAAGAATAGTCATTACCTTTCAAAAGCTTTGTTCGTGGGATATTAACCAATTGTCTCATTTCATTCCTCTGGGGCAGCGTACCTAAATTCACAAAAATCCAAAGGAGGCCTGCCTCCGCATGCCTTGCCCCTACCCTGAGTTCCCTGGCGTGGCTTTTCCCTGTGTATTGTCTGCTGCTGTTTGGTGGTGGCACTAGCCCAAACCCAGTGCATTGGCATGTCCTGCATCCCATCCTTTGGGATTGCTGACAGTAGCTTTTTCCTTAGATATGCAAATGAAATAAGGGACTTCATAATTTTCATGTTTATAGCTTTGCAAAGGTGGAAATGAATGAGACAAAGACTGTACTGCTTTATAGCTTTTCTTTTTTACCTGACAAATGCCACAGATCTACAGAGAAAAGATGTGTAAGGACTACTCAAAGAGGTCATAAGAATTCTTGCAAAGTTAGGTAATGTAAATGTAGTTTGGACTGCGAATTAATTCTGTTTGTAGCAGAATATGTTGTTAGGTCATCTGTGTGTAGCTATTACTCACACAGCTTGGGAGACATTTCCCAAAGAGGTGTAGAGTGGTTCAGGTGTGGCTCCTTACAAGTCACTAACAGGAGAGCTGCAATCCTATTCAGCACTTTCTTGCTGCATATGGAAAAACAAGGAGAAATGATAAAACCACTAGATGTATGCACACAAATGCAGTAACATAGTTGGAAATGACTTAATGATGTGTACTCTGATACAACAGTGTGTACTCAAGACAGGAGTTTTCTCTGTTTTGTGCTGTGCACAGTAAGGGAGAATAGCTCAGAGGCTAAGAAAGTTCTGGGAAGGAATCAATCTTTTTTTCCATAAACTGGTTTTAAAAGCTAGGAGAGGTAAGCTTTTTTCTTAGCATTTTGCAACTATTAGGAATTATCTCAACAGCTGTTTGGTAAGTGGAGAGTCACTGTGGTTGGGAAAGTGGGTGACCTCAGCAGGTTCAGAAGTGCAGTGTCTCTTGGGCTGATTGTTCACAGATATCTCAGTACATTCGGCATTTTGTACTTGCTTGTTTAAATGCTCGTGTGAATTGGTGTATAATACTTTAAAAGAAAATATTATTACTGCTGATCTTCCTTTTTTCTTCTTCTTTTTAGGAAGCGGTAATGAAGAATGACTCCAGCAATTAAAAAAGACAATTTACATTTATCTTTTCCAGAATAGACGTGCATCAGTGCAGTTAATTTAATATTTAAATCAAGAATCCAGAAAAATGCAAGTCCCTTTGCCATAAAAAAAATGCATAACCCAATTTTCTTTTCTATGAGGAGGTGGTATCATCAGGACAAAGACTCCATTGTAGATTTAGATTGATATTGACTTTCCTTTACATGAAGTGAGAAGAGAGTGACAACAGTGACAGTCTAATGCATGATGAAATTTACTAAGCAGAATTTCATTTTTTTAGTTGGTGGAATTATAATTTATGTAGTTGATATTGGAGTGGACTTCTGGGTAGCTAGTAAATATTTCTGTCAAGGACAGTATTCTTGGAGTATATTGATACTCTGTTTTAGAGGTCTTTCGTCATTAATAACTCAGATATTTAGTTACGAGTGGTTTAAAAATGACTGGGAAGGTACGAATACTGGGAAGCTGAAATGGATTTTTCTAGTTCACCTCTTTCAGTGTGGAATTTTTATAAGGTAAGCACATTTTAAAATTTATTTTAAAATGAGAAATTATATTGCTTTATGACAGTTTATTAAGAAATGCTTAATATGGCTTCAGAGACAAGACCACTTCTGGCCTTAGCAATTATTGCTCCATGTAAGCAAAAGAACTTTCGTCTACTTATGCCGGGGGTAAATTATGTCAGGTTTTGATGGAAATGTAGATATTTCATTTTACCTGTAAGTAATAATTTTTATAATTCACAGCCTAACTCTATTTGATTCATCAGCCTTTTGATAGGGCATGCTTAATAAAAATGCCTGCTTTACAGTTGTAACTGCTTTACTGTTGTAACTGATAAATATAAGTTTTTAAAGAGATATTAAGAAGGGAATTCATTTGATTACACTAAGCAGGTGATACAGCTGAAGTAAGAGGTAATTTTGGAACCTGAAAGCCTAACCATATGTAGAAAATCCACCAAGATTCGGGAGAGAAATTAATAGTTGAATAGTTAGTAAGAATACTTCCAGCAGTACTTCCTGCAGGTACTGAGTTAATGGTGACAGGAACCTTTGTTTGCTGAAAGGCACATGTCCAGGAATAGTTTAAGATACCATATGCTTAACATTCTGTGGTGGCTTTGCTATAAAATGATCATTATAATTCCCATTATAGAGATCATTTGTGCCCAGATTTTACTTCCATTTTAAAACTGAGGTGAAAGATGTTGGCGAAAAGTCCTGAATTTTAATTATTTTGGGTATGTAACATGCAAGAAATATGAGTGAATATAGACTTATTGGAGGCACTTAATAAAATACTTATTTCAAATGCCTCCTTTAACTTCCTGTACTATTCTACGGACAGTGCTGAAAGATATATTTATGCTGATGTTAAAATTCCCCTCACACACATGTTTTATTCACTTGATGTTATCATGGATTAAGGGAAAGGATGGAGATTTAGGTGTCACAATTAACTTTTGCTTCTCAATATTCTTTTTCCTTTTGTTCGTCAGCTTTACTTTCCTGCGCCTCCTCCTTTACAATCCTGAAGTTTTAAACTTCACAGAGGAATATTTACTAACAGCCTTAATTTTTCTGGTGTCAGGTATTAGAAAAGCTTAGAAATACTACATTTTGAAGAAAAAGAAAATCCCTCTTCAATTTTTCTGGATGGTTTCTTATTCACTAACCAGATCTGTGGACATGGGTTGGTTCATGTGAGATATACCAAGACCTGCCACAGGGACTCTACTAGGTCCTGCCTTTTAGAGGGGATGTCTCAGGGCCCAGTGTGGCACTCTCCTTTTTGTCTGTCCCCAAGGCTTTTCAGATTCAGGTATGGCTGGAAGTGCCATTCTTGTGCTCGTGACTTACAAACCTGCCCCCATGAGTTCGTTTCTTCCAAAGGAAATTAAAGCCATGACCTCTTTTTCTGATCACTGTTGATAATTGTTAAGCCAGTAACCACAGTGTAGAATGGCAGATGCCACTTTTTTAATGTCTGGCCAAAACACTTCCTTCTTCCCCTTTTTCTTCCATGACCTCATTCTCTGTAATCTATTCAAGACTCTAATTCTGGTTTCATCTTCGGCTTTTTACACTCCCAGGTTACCCCTAAAATTTCCTATTGGTGCCTATCTCTGAGACCTCACCTTTCACAGTTTTGTATCATCAGAAAAACAGATACCACATTTCAACACAGACTTTCAGAATTCAGATCCAAGCTCCGATCATCCACAACTCTAGATACTGTAATCTTGATTCGACACTTGTATCCAATCAAAATGCTGCTTTTACAGGCAAATCTTCATGGATTACCTTCATCTAAAGTAATCCATGAAACTCTTGGATTTACCTGAACTCATACCCTTTCCAATGAATAGCTCTTACCATGATTTTCTATATTTTTCGAAGCTTCCTTCCCAGAATTATCCCCATCTTCTCTGAGTTACTTATTATCTAGTAAATATAATTGTGCCTTTTGCACTGACAGTGTTGTTATCTTGGTTACCTGTTCTTTATTGCACAAATGATATTGCACAAATGCTGCCTCTTACGCTTGAAAAATTGCTTCCAAGTTGATATGTATAAATTACAAAGTTCTTTCAGCCACTCCTCAAAATTCAGCACTGTGATAATGTATACTGTAAAGTATAAACTGATAACAGCAAGCTGACATCTGTGCTTGTACCTTTGTGATCAACTATTATATACTTCCTATTATATGTGTTTTCTTAGGCGTATCCATGTACAACTCCCTCCTATCCTTCCTCTTAGTCATGTGATTTATCCAGTTAATTTAGATAATGAGCCTTTCAGGCTTATCACTATAGTCAATGCATAAAAACAGATTTTGTCAGGAGTCAGGTCATACTTGTTAAGGTGAGCTTCTCCAAAAGGTCCTTTGGGGCAGGAACCTATATTCTCCACTCACTACAGAGGAAAATAGGGGCCTAGCCAGTAAATATGACTTGGCCAGTGAACGTAGGATGCCTGAAATTATAAGATGTGAATACACCTTACCAAATTTTCCTTCCTTCCTTCCCTCGTATGTCTTTTACACCTCTTGCTCCGTCTTTGAAACAGGGGACCTCATTGTGTTATGTTTGTACAGTGCACAGCACAATGGGATTCAGTCTGGTTATGTTACCACACCGCCAATGCTAAGCAATATATATGGAAATAATATGTGTCTATACACTTATATACATATATATATTAAAAATAGAGAAAAAAAGAAAGTAAAATGATTTCATATCTAATAAGGCTTTAGTTTACTTTAATGGAAAGAATGTAGACCTGTAATTATATTTCATATGAAATGTTATTCTCTGCAAGGAGCAAAATTAAGTTGGTAAAGTGTATTTTAGCTATGCTGACTAAAATTATTTTCAGCCTGACCCATTTAAATGGGTCACACAGATGTTGGCAGAATTGAGAACAGACTGCAGCAGAACAGTCAACATTAAGACAGTAACACAGTCAGTGAATGTGGAAAAAGAGGACATTTCCCTGAGGCACCATATGAATTCTGGAGTCCACTGATGTGTAGCAGTTTGCAGCATCAGTTGAGGACACCTGAGGAAGACTTAATTTTAGCAATTAATAACCTTTACTGTCAGAATAGAAGACCATACAGGCAGCGGACATGGTGATATTGACAGCTGCTATTGTGTCTCTTGATGCTTAAAGGTAGCCTCAAGCTGTCCTGCATCTTTGAACAGCAGCAGACAAAAAAGATTTTTTTTTGCAAAGATGAATTCTAAATTCATGAGGCATCAGAGTAAATGCAAGTGCTTTGCTGAACCTGGGATTTTTTCATTACAGGTTTTTAAAAAAGTGATGAGCAAAATTCATTCAAGATAGGTGATATTCATTTTATACTGGTGCAGATTTAGCACCTGTTAAGTCACACCCAGGCCAAGAATGGATCAAAAATGAGGTCTGACGCTGGTAACATGCCTCTAGCAATTTATGTGTATAACAAGAAGTTCCACAGGACAAAATAAATAGAAAGGTATTTAAGATACCAAGCCAGTGAGGCACAGAGAGTCAATTAAAAGTGGAAAGTTTGTAACGCTGCTTTAAGTGAGTTGGAGGTTACATAATAATATGTCCTTGGTCACATTTTCTTAATATAAATTTACTATCCTGTTGCATCAGTTTCATGGACTTAATCCAAGCCTTTCTATACTTAGAAGATTAAATTTAATATGCAGCAGAGAATAATTTTTCTTTGATTAAGGATTTATACGATGCTGGATACTGTGACTGCATCACCAGAATTTAGAAGCAACAATCATTGCTGCCAGGTCTCTCTCACACCCTCCCCACATGAATTTCTAAGTGGCA
This sequence comes from Dromas ardeola, assembly GCA_013398915.1. Classification (NCBI taxonomy): domain Eukaryota; kingdom Metazoa; phylum Chordata; class Aves; order Charadriiformes; family Dromadidae; genus Dromas; species Dromas ardeola. Next base: position 94,035 of record VYZM01015868.1, read on the forward strand.
CCCAAATCTTTATCAGTGTAGTTTGATGAGATGGGACGTGATGCGTAGTACTGGGATTGTGGTGGAAAGTCCTCAGTGGAAATCAGAGGGAAAGCAGGTGACATGGAAGCACTGGCAGTTTGCCTGTGATATGTGAAGGCTGTGAAGCAACAAAAACAAGTAGCTGTCACCTCTGTGAATTCCCAGTCATGCTTGGAGAAAAAAAGTTTTCCTAGTTTTACAGGAAACCAGAAGCAAACTTCATCCCTTATGAAACGATGATGAAAATGTAGAAGCGTTTCAAGAACAGTGGAGCTGTGTTTCGATAAGTGTTTATAACAAGTAGGAGTCCTATCATCTGAGTTCTCCACAAAACAACAGTACAAAGTCAGAAACCTTATTTTTTTTTTTCTTCTATCAAAGTGAATATAAGATTTAGAAACACTGATACTGATAATTCTTTACTGTTCACATATGACAATTCCAGTTGTAAAGAAATTGTGATTTTTTACTCTGTTGGCTTCCAAGTAGTTTATATACCCAAGATTAATGAAAAAAAGATACTCTTTAATGAGTTTAGAGGGGGAACAAATCGATGGCAAGCCTGCATTTGTCTGTATGAATGACACAATACTGATACCCATTTCACCTTCAGTTTAAGATATACGTCTACGTAAAATACATAACCAATTCAATACTTTTAATTAATGTATTTTTATTCCTGTTGAAGTGGCTTTTTAAGAGCCTTTTTCAGTTTATGAAAATTGAAACATGGAGCTGCTATGGCAATAGACATATTAATACAAGAATATAATTATGATAGGTTCATAGCAGGCACAGTGTTTAGGTGTGCCGTGGGCATGATAAAGAAGAAAAATTGAGTCTGATTTATCCCTTAGCGCAGACTGAACTTTGCCCTTGGCTGTGAATGCGGTTGTCCAATGTTAGGCCTAAAAGTTGTCTATGGGCCCTTCCTAAATTGTTGAAATTTTGCATGCCAAATGGGCAGAAGGGAAATACTCTTAAAGGATAAAATATTTGTCGCAGTGAACTACAGTAAGTCACATAGGCATGGGGAGCTCAGGGAATACCGCCTCACTTAGTACATAGTCAAAGAGCAATGGAAGTATTTGGACTTTTCTAGAAAAGAACAATGTATTTTATATAGTATTCAAAGTCAGAATTGGACTGACTGAAATCACTACAACTAGTGAAAAATACTATAGCGTACAATCTTATAACAATATAAACCTAGTATACTCAGAAGGAAAATGCTTCTGAAAACTGGCAAATGATTTCAGGTGTGTATCCGGCTGAAATATTCCTTTTACAGCATGTCTGGTTCTTGCCTGGTCTGTCATCTGCCTTCTCAGCTGTGAGCTCTGCAGCTCGAAATTTGTGCAGCTGGTTTCCACTGCTTGCTGCTTGGACAAACACAGGCTTTGGTGAATGAGTCCATGGACAACTAACAGATCAGTCTAGCCAATTGTTTTTTCTTGAAAACATTGCAAACTCCAGATGTTTACATCTGGGGTGCAAGAACCAGATGTTTTTGAATCTTAATTGTTTTCTAAACTGAAAATGGTATAGATGCCATGCCAAACAGTTCAGTTCTTTGCTTATGAGTGATTATTCAGGGAACAGTAAGATAAATACACAAAACCATAAAAGTGGAAAACAGTTTCCTTTGGAAGTAAATAATGGATCTAGAGCCAGCCCACGGAATCAATGGGTGGCCTGAATGAGAGAGGTACAGTCTATAAGCCTCTGCAGGGAGAAGGGCAAAGGACCTTCCTCTAAGGGTCCTCAGTAGTAACATAACTGCTCCACACCTACTACAGATTGCAGTGCTGGGGAATTCTCACTTATATGGTCGACAGGCTTAAATTTCCAGGGAATAAGTCATGATTCCTCTAGGATGCACTTAGCTCAGGACCTGCAAATCCCAGCTGCCTCACTTGTAGCTCTGGAAGTATCCCTAACAGTGTTCCCTGTTGTCAAAAGATTCAGTCTTTAAAGATGGTTAAACTTTCAACACCTGGAGGAGCCAGGAATCCTTGATGGTTAAACTTTCAACACCTGGAGGAGCCAGGAATTCTTCCTAGCTCCCTTTGTAAGCAGAAGGGGACTGTGCTCCAATGTCATATTGGTATGAGATGATTCTGTGAGATCTGGGTGTCTAATGATCTGCTGCTCCATATTTTCTATGTAAAGGAAATGCAACTGCATGGGTTTCATGGTGTCTGTAGTACCTATGATCCTGTGGACGATCAGGGAATCAGGAACCTGCAGCACTTCAGCATGAATCTTGAAGTCATCTCAGATGCAGCCTTAGGGAATGGAAGTAGGAGGGAAATTAAGGCACAGGACCTTGCCTTTCTCAGCCTGCATGTTTGCAGGTTTGTACCTGCAAGAGTACATAACCAAGTGATGGTCTGTCGTGTTCTTCTTGATTTCTCAAGAAAATAGATCTGAATGAATGAATGATGTAGTCTTCATAATCCAACTGACTAAATTCCTCTGTTGAAGGGAAGATCTTTAGCAACGTTTATAGTGCTAGGTAAGTTAGCTGAATAACAGTGAATTTTCTTGAAAAAGGACTGCTTTTGCTGTCCTTGCCTGCTAGTTATAGTCAAAATGGGTTCATTGGAGAAGAATATTGGAAGCTCAAGACATCTGGGAACTGAATAGGCAGAAACAGGCTTGAAAGTGATGTCTGAAAGCTGTTACGCTCAAAATCCTGTTTATGGGCAAACACACAGGATTTATATACCTATAAAGCCAAGAACTTATTATTAGTATAAGTGAAATCGTAACAATTGATTCCAAGAATCATTATTAGTCTGGATCTATTTATTACAGGAAAAGAAATACTACTTCTATGCATAAAATGTTTCAGTAATATTAATACAGTTAAAATTGTTTGCACACATGTTTCTTTGTTCCTATCCCTTTTCCTTGTGTTTTGCTCACCCTTTTTCTGCTCCTCTGGTCTGTGTGTGGGGGTATTAAAAGAGTGTTACCAGTGTCTGGAGTCTCGCTGGAAGGAACATGGTATTCATGTTGATGGTTTCTTCTTCACCGTTAGGATCCACTTTGGGTTCTTTCTGTGTGTTTGCTAACACACTTTCAGACTTTGCTTTCTCTTACTTCTCTGCAGCTTCATGTTACATCCAAACTAGTTTCATCCAGCTCCAGGTCTACATTTCTATAAGTGACCATTGGTGAGTTGTTTGTAGCTGTGGAATCTCCAGTGTCAAGTCATCCCTTATCATCCTACCCATATACTCTTCTACACTGCATCCTGTGTCTTCACATCTCAGGACCTCTGCTATCATACCAGAACTATATTTCTCTATTCAATGTCATCATGCCTGTCATAAATTTCTCAATCGATACAGAATATCTGCTTGTTACTGTTACTGATTTTTCTGCGGAAAATCCAAAGTAAACCAAGTAAAATAAAGTCACAGTCAGGTCAAGAAATCTTCAAACAGAGCAAGTCTGACAAGCCTCAGTCCTGAGGCCTTGCAAAGCCTATGCTGCAGAGTTACAAGGCTTAGTCTGCAGTCTGCACAGCCAGTGTTACTGACCACTTGAAGTCAAGTAAACAGCAGAAGAGAGCAAGCATTGCTTTGCTTCAAGATGGGATTTACATGTATACTTATGAGGGTACTTCTCCCTGCTTTAATTTGTTGACTAGTTCCAAAAGATTCTTTCTTTGCTGCTGAACAGTTCAACTGGAAAGAGGTCTTTATCTGCAAAAACCTGTTCTTCCGGAATTGCCCCATTTCATCTGTTATACAAAGGAGGATTACCTACGTCCCTTGGCTTCCCAAGCACTAGAGCAATAAGTCAGATCATTCACCAGGGCTCTGTGTGTGAGTCCATTAGGGACAGTGGAAATACTGTAATTTCCAGCAGCAGGAGTACTGGTCCTACATCAGGTTGTAGCCACCATCCTGTACACAGCTGTAAATATTAACATGTACAATAGCTGGTTCCTCCCTTAATTATCAAAATGTTTTTTAATTAAAACTTAAGTGTTCTCTCCCTTCTAAAGTTCTATGTCCACCTCCAGGTCTGAAGCAAAAGTCTTGAAAATGAGCTAGGTTTTTTTTATCTTTAAGCAAAGCATTAGAGACATCCTGAAGAGAAAAGGTTCTTTACCACACAGAATGCACACCCATTGTGACTAATGAATTCTATGTATCTTTACATTTACCGCTCTTTTAGAGGAAATGATCATTTAGGCTTAATTGAAAATAAACCAGAACTGTTCTAAAAGTCAGACAGGTCCACCCATTTGCCAAGGCAAATGGCTTCTTCATGTAAAACCATACGGATTATTAATAGAATCTGTCAACCCAGGAACCCATGTGTCTTGAAAATAATTTTCTGAAAGTATTCCAGAGTATCTAGAAAATAACAATGTAATGATTTTTTTTTTAAAGCCTGTTGTATGTTTGCAATTCATCAGATATTATCCTTGGGGCCTATAGATCTATATTATACTTATATAGACATGGATGTTCACAGCTGGATATTTACTAATACCCTTAAAATGATACAAAGAAAGTGAATGCGTATCTCAAAGAGAGACTGAGAAGAGATGCTAAGGGAATTTTCAGAAATGCAGTACTTTTAAAGAAATAAGAACCTATCAAAATAAAACTTGTAGTCTTTATTCAGGCAAGTCTCATTCTGTTCTAGTAGTTTTTATATTGCATTGGTATCACTGGTCATAAATGGTTACCTGATATCACTGATACCAGACAGATATTTGACTAAATTTTATCTTAGTAGAAGGTGCTGGATTATATTCAAATGTAAAATGTGAATGGAGAATAAAATGGGAGAAAATGTTGTTAGGCTATGTTGTTTCATTGAGTTGTACTTTTAAAAGTGCTGTCTAATCAAGACTCCTTTTTTTACAGGTATTGGTTTGCTTTGAAGTATGGCTGTCAAGCTGCATTTAAACAAAACAGCATCAGAGATGCATCAGAAACAGACCCTCCCAACTTCATTCAAAAAAAAGCCGTTGATGTAGTGACTGATATTAACATGCTCAGAGTGTTCAAGACTTTTCTTGAGACCACACCACAGCTTTTTGTCCAAATTTACATCCTCATGGAACATGGCAAAAATAATATCCATCAATGTGAGTCTGCCTTTTTCCTTAATTTTCACGTTGAGTATCTTACCTAAAAGGATAACTCATGTGATTAGATAACATTTTAAACATACCTTGGAAAACGTACACTCCAATGTATAATTACTCTGCATTTAGTCTAGTAGATGGTCCATTCTGTTAAATCCATGAGAAGGAAGATTTCACTATAGTAAGTCATAATATCTAATAGAAACATAATGATACGTAACTTGAATATAAGCTATTGAATACAATTAGTGTATAATTTTCAGAGCAATTTGTTTTGTGTACTTTTGCTTACAGTTTCTTTTAAAACTACTAACAGGGAATCTTGAAATCAGTAATGTATTTAGAACAGCCCTGTGAGCTGTTCCTACTATCATCCACATGATACAGATGAGGGAGAGAGTCAAAAAAACCCTAAGGATATGCCAGCATGGCAGAATTCAATAGGATTAAGAGGTACGGGTTCAACTTCAGAAGCAAGACAGAAGCTGTACCATTTCCAGATCTAAGATTAGCACCGTTACTGGCAAGACATTAACTTACTCAGGGTTGGAATTTATCTAGCCAAATGGAGACACCCTGCTGTCTAGTGTTCCTTCACAGTCCATGAAGTCAATAGATACTGAGACAAAATGGTCAGATGAATCTCATCTTAAATATGACCATGCGAAGTTGGTCAAGTCTTAGTTACAGATTTCTACATTATAGATACCCCAGAGTCAATATCAGTTGCTGAAACTTAAGTTCATATGGGCTTTTTGCAATACTTTGAAAATGTGTATGGAGATGGCAAATATGACACACAACTTAGGCAAGACCATCAATGGCCAGAGGCTGGGCAGGATAACATAGGCATACCAAACAGCATTAGATGCCTAGATTTAGGTAATTAAACTGAGCCTTAAAATTAAGGTGACTTGTTCAGGAGCAGATGAAATATAAAATTGGTATAGAGAACGTGTTAAGAAAGCATGAACTTGTCCAAAACTTCATTCAGAAATTATAATGTAAAATAAGTATCTTTTTCTTCAGTCTAACATTTTTCCTTGCGTTTGTTTAGATGCTGCCATTATTATGTCTTTTTGTGGTATCTCCATTTCAACGGTTGATTATCAGATATCATTACGAACATCTCTGCCTGATAAAGCTGAATTTCATGTGCTTCCCAAGTTAGTGTATCTCTTCTATAAACTGCTTACCATCACTTCTTGGATACTCAGTATTTCACTGATCACTCTACTAAGTATTAGAAGTTCTGTAATTCTGCTGATATTTCTTTGGATCTGCGGCTTCACCTGGGTTTTGAAACAACATACAACATTTTGCAAATCTAAGAAGATGGAATATTTGTACAGAACTGTTGTTGGAATCATTCTAATTTTTACCTTTTTTAACATAAAGGGGAGAAAAACAAAAGTTTGCATTTCTATTTATTATGCTACTCACACTGTTGTAACTCTAGGTATTTTGTTTGTTTATATGTTTTGGAAACCTTCCATTATCAAGGACATACATTTTACAGTTGTGAGCATCCTAACTATTCTTAGTCTGGTGTTAGGTATTATTTTTCTTATTGTTTATTATAGGCATTTTCATCCCACTGCTTATTGCAGACCACAGGCATGTTCAGATGAAGTTGATGGAGAGGTAGGACAAAGAGTGGAAACTGGTAGGTTTCAAAATTTCATAATGGAATGAAGAATATAGATTTTTTTTGTGTGGACTTCAAAGCAAATACTTGCTGGACAGTCTGTTTCTCTGTCATTGTTTCTCGTGTATCATCACTGAGTAGTACTGGACCAGAGTTATTGGCCCTGAATAACTATTGCTTTCTGTGGTGCTGTACGAAGTGTTCAGAACATGAGTATTTCTCTACGTGCGGGTCAAAGTTACTTTGGAAAAGAAGCAATTTAATCTATCCATCCAGCACAATTTACTGTTTTGGTTTTTATCAATGCAAATAAAACAGGAAAAGCTAAAAGTTAATCAAATGAAAGCTAGCATTAAAAACATATTCTGTTCATTTATGTTGATGTTAAAAATAAGGCTTGCTTTTCTTTTCTTACTGGGAGGAAAGAGGAGTGTATTTGAAATAATTGAGGGCAGTGATCAGTTATCTCTGTCTGCTTCTCCCCATTAGTGTAAGCGCTGCAGTTCTTTAGATGAGCATAGTGACAAACCGGACTGTCTTCTCCCTAAATATCCCCTAAAGAAGAATAGCTTTGATTTATGTCTCAATCACTGTCTTGCCACAAGGAAATTTAGGGAGATATTTTCAAACATTTTTTCTTCTAGGTGTTTTAATAGCTGCTTTATTGTTTTTGTTCTGCTAATCTTTCACACAGCCTTCTGTACTTAGGGGTGATGTCAGCGTGTTGTTCTGGATTATAACAGCAGCCTAAGTGATTTATGGATGGCTACAGGAGTCTTGCATATAAAAGAAGAACTATCTTCCTTGAAGCTTTCCTCTCCTTTGAGCTCTTAAATGAGACCCTTAAACGCTGATTTCCACTGAAACGGGGCTATGCAGTAGTGCAGCTTCTTTTGTCTTTGTCACTGGAGAAGAGAGAAGCAACTGTTCTGATGCATTGCACTCACAGGGGCTGGGAAATGATGGAATAACTAGCTTGTCCGTCAAGATTTTTTCTCAAAAGGCAGAGTGAAATTAGACAACATTTCAGTCCTGTGTTGAAATTATAATCAACAGCAAAGGAAACAAGGTTGATAGCCACAGCTTCTTCAGAAATCAAGTCTAAGGGGAAGTCTTTCAGAGCTCCTGGGTTTTAAATCTGAAATATGAAAACTGGGGCTTTTTCCCTCCCCTCTTTTCCCCTTCCAATAATTCACGTTTGCAGTTAGAGTAGCCACAAGCAAAGCGAAGAAACAGGGTTTGAGAAAAGAGCCTAGAGATAAGAAAAACTGATAAACTTTGCCAGGAACCAAATCTGTTAGCATTATTGATTGACAGCAAACATCCCTGAGACTTTGGGGAAAGGGCTGATGCTTTGGTTGATAATTAAAGTGCTGAAGAGCTGTGTCTTGTGCCTTTTGTGTCAAGTCCATGGACTGCAGGCTGCCTTTTTCTTGTTACCCTTCCAGCCTTAGCAGAGCTCAGGGAAGTTTCTAAGTGTGTTTCTTTTCTGTTGCAGTTCCATAGTTCTCTTTACCAGGCCAGCCACTTACATCTCCTTAATCCTATTCAAGGAAATTAATTTCTAGGTGCATAGCTTGGACTGAATGGTCTGCCTTTCTGAGGATACACATGAAAAAGCAGCATAGTAAGAAGAATTTACTTCTAAAATCCCTCATTTCCACTTAGGGCTAAGTAGAATGTGGGTCCAGAAGTTAAGACATAAAAAACCACAATCCATGAGACTTAAGCAATAGTTTTCCTAAAACGAATACATAAAACAATACCTTCATTTCTCTCTACTCTGGAAAAGAGATTTGTTTGCCCTGGAAAGGCTGCTTAGGAAAGAGAAAAAGCCAAAGGCTCTATCCTGCTTCATGGACCACAATTGTCTGAGTTCTGTCTCCTTTATCTACAGAGTATTTATTACTAGTGATAGTGCCTTTGGCAACAAAATGCATGCCTAGTTTTAGGCTGAATATAATCTTATTTTGCTATGAAAAAATAGGATTCTAAATAGTGAAGATTATTCCTATATTGCTTCCCACACTTTTATTGTTTGCTCATCTGAAATCCTGAGAGGGGACTAGGGTAAGGTAGGGTGAAAAAGGGAGAATATTCTCACTATCTTGCAGAGAATTACAAAATTTTGTCTAACCATTATTTGGAAGAAGACCTCAAACTTTGTACATTATCTGAGAAGCAGATCTCTGGGGAAATACGAGCTTCTGAGAAGCCCTAGTGTGGGAGTTTCAGCCTTGGGGCCTCCAGGTTGTCTGAATGCTGCCAGATACCAGAAAGCTGGAGCCTGAGTTGCTCTGGAGGAATGTTAGTTTCTGGTGAAACAAAACAAATTTGTTTTGGTAATTTTTTTCTCCCCTTGCAGTCAACCGACAAATTCCAAGTGAAAATATTTCATTGGCATCTCTCTGGACAACTGCTAACAGTTTCTTTCATGGGAGAAAAGCTGAATGTTGTGGTGCCTTCTGTTGTTCTCCTTATGTCTCCTCATTCCCTCTTCTGTGCCACTGAGAAGAATGCTATACTGAAGTTGAGTAGGTAAGAAAGGCATCTTTGTGTCTACTTACATCACACTAATACACACCAAACCCTACTACTTAAGTTTCAATCCTTATTTTATGCTTGTAAATCCTAGTGAATATACATTTAGCCATATCCTAAAACTAGGAAATCATGCAGATTCTTTTCATAAAGCTTAAACAGATCTTTGGTGCCCTGCCACCAATAGTGTAAATGTCTCCATTTTGCTGTCATCAGTCAGAGGGCCTCAAGAGATGGAAATTCCTGTTAGATTGCCTTCTGTAGACTTTTATTTATTAATTTACAACTTTAAAATCCTCCCTTTCTTCTTGACCTTGAGTTCAAGATTTTCACTTGATTCCCTTAATTTTCATACTTACGAAAATGCCTTCTAATTAATTCGGTCATTCTAACTTAGAACCACTGTAGCAGGGAGGACAAGGAAGCACATGAATTGATTATAGACACATTTCATATCATCAGTAACCACTTCAGACAAAACAGGCAAAGCCCCATTTCACCTAGGTGTAAGTTCAAACAATAGACTTTCATACATATCCCTCCTGTTCCTCGACTACTCTTAAAATTCAGCTGCCACTCAGTTCATGCATTGTGCCTGACCTTGTCATTTTAATCTAACTGCAAATTGAAAACAAATGTTTTTTTTTCTTTTTTGTTAAGTATGTCCATTACATCTTACAAGAAGTATTTTAATAAGTTAAATAAAAATAATAAACAATTTCTTCCTGTTTTGACTACTGTCAGACCTGGGTAAGAGGGACAACATTCAACAGAATTGTTTTAATTATCCTACTAATATTCAACGTGCCATTTGATGGCATTGGTGAGCTCACCTGATGTACCACAGATAGCACTGATTTATGAAGCCATAATTGGGTTTCCAATAAACATTTGTCAAAATAATGTATTCATTCAAACCAAAGCCTTCTTTATTTATTCATATAAAAGAGCACTTAACTTTCAACAAAGAATTGCCTGCCATCAAAAACACTCCATAAACGGAGGAAATTTATGAAGACACTGTACCAGAGGGTGATCGGTGGAAGACTAAAGTTCACTTTAACCCTTCAGAGTACTGAATTCCACCTCTTTCTTGTTACTGGTACTATACATATTTCTTTCTAAAAGCCCCAAGCCCAAACATTAACCTTTGTATATTTAGACATTAAAGTACAAGCTCTTTTTTCTACCATAGAGTCTTACATCTCAAAGACGGTTTCAAAACTAAGATTTCTCATTGTTATTATACAGCGTAGAAGCATGCACACAGCTCAAAGGTAGCTGGTTTTAGGCTTACCTACATTGTGCTCACAGTTTTCACCATGGGTATATTCTTCCAAAAAAAGATAAGCTTTGAGAGGTTAAACAACTTATGTTGTCTGAACCTGAGGCAATACATGTATTTGTCGTTCATTCCAGCTGAAGAATTTTCCTGTTCTACCTCTTTGTGCTCTTCTCTACTTCCTAGCACTTCATTTTACAGATTTTTAATAGAAGATGAGCAAAGTACATGGTCTGCATAATCAATGTTTGAATGAAGTGCAGATGACCCCTTGGGATCCATCTTCACTGGAAATTTTTTTTCTTTTACCTCCAATTAGCTATATTATAACAGATACGAGTCACAGTGAAGATTCCCACTGTGTGGGTCTTTTGTTCATTAGCTTAGCGAAATGTAGACCTTGGTGAGATAGGGAGCAATGCTTCAAACTTATCCTACCCTGCTAACACCTATTGAAACTAGAAACTGCACTGGCCTTCTTATGGTTGTGTGTTGGTTCCCATGTGTGAACACAGCTGTAAATAACAGAGCTGAATAAGAAAGGATAGGAAAGGTTTCAAGTGCACATTCATACCTCAGAAACTCTAGTTTAAATGATTTCGTTAATCTCAATATTAAATCTTCATCATTATTACCATTTTTGTTATCTAGTTATCTACTGGCACTTTGTCTGTGGTAACCGGAATGCAACAAAAAGTTGGTAGTAAAGTTCTGTTTTGCTTTGTCTGCTCGGCACTTATAAGTGATCTTAAGTGTCTCTGATTAAGCACAGGTATTTTTTAATGGGTGCCTCCAAACATCTTGGAAAAAGAGATGGTTAGCGATTTTGTTCTGTGGGGAGTAGGTCAACTGCTGAAAATCAAGGGCTATATGTCCCTGGACAGTTTCTGGCTGCTGTGAGAAAGTTCCAAACAAAGTATGAACAAAGCTCCATGTTTGAAGGCCAGTTGCAAAGATGAAGGTATGAAGACTGAGATGAAGGCATAGCGAATAGAGACAGTGGGAGCTGGTGCTTTTCAGCCATTTTCCACACAGCATACTCCACACATTTGGTCAAACTTGAAGTGTGTTATACTGTAGGAGAGCAGAAATGGACCTCAAACATAATTTTGTATTTTGTCTTACAGCAGGACCACTGTGCTTGTGCCAATACTGGCATAAGTTTTTTAACTGGTTCTGAAAAACGCAATGTCCCAGGTAATGTCCCCCAGGTCTACCCACTCTTGTCAGCCAGAAGCCTCCTGTATTCAGCCTCTTTACTGCAGTCTGAGCCCCTTGTTGTCCTCCCTGCCTTCCAGAGCAGGTGGTTTCCTTCTTCTGTGAAGCAGTATTTAGCATATTTGAGGATCATTATCATGTTCTCAGACTTCTCTGAGTGCCAAACACATGAACACTTAATCATGTCTGCCTTGTCTTATAGACTGATGATCCTTCCTGCTGCTTTCTCTTCTAGTTGATCATGTCCTCCTTGTGCAGGACCAATATCTTTATGCAGTTCTCTAGCTACTGCTGAGTACGAGATGGATTACTTCTTGTGTCCACAGGCTATAATCCCATTATTATAGCATAATTACAGTTTTTGTCTTTTTTTACAACATCATGACTTTCAGTGACTCATGTTCAATGCACTGTAACACAAATATTTTTGTGCAGAAGCATTGTCTTATCTGTTCTTCCCCCCTTGAGGTGTTTGGTTTTCACTGTAAGATGAAGTCCAGCTCCTGCCTTCTTTAGGGCCTGGCTTCCTTCAGAGATATTTTTCCGTGAATATTCAGCCCGTAGTCTAGAAAACAGCTTCTCCTCTTCAATGGCAAATGCTTAGTCGTCAGAATTTGGCTGGTTGTTCACATAAAAGTTTGAGAGACTTCAGGAAAACACCATTGGCTTTTTATAATTCTGCTATGCCTAGTTTTGGAGTTTTCCAGAACTATGTCCTACATGAAGGTGTGCATCTTTAGTGAACATCACATTATTCAACTGAGGGAAGAAACGTATTTGCCTGGTTGAAGTTATGTTGTGTGGGGATAAATGTCACTGCTGTGACAGAGACTGCGTGCTGTTGATCATTTTGTAAACCATCAGGTCTTTGTTAGACTGTTTGATCTGGATGAAAAGGCAGAGTGAGAAGTAATTAATTTTGTAATCTGGACTCTGAAAAACGGTGTTATATGATAGGTACAACAATGCAGAAAGATTACATACTAGAGGTCTCTTCCAAACTGTTTTGGGCTGTGTTTTGCTGGGCTATAGTCATTCCTAAACTTAGATTTAAAAGGATAAGTCTTAGGCAGCAGTCAGTTGTTTTTGTCAGCACCCCAAAGCAGCAAAACAGCACCTCATATAGCTCTGTGCAGTCACTAGTGTGTGGCAGCATTTTCCGAGTGGTATCAGTACCCTTTCTTGTAGGTTGGTATTTATCTCAGTTTTCTGCCACACACAATCAATTCAAATTGGATGTTAAGTTACATAGGGCCCTCTACAATCAACGGAGGAAAAAAAAAAATCACACCCAGAGGACTGTCATCCTGTCTACCCTGACACCTATTTAGAGGTGCCCTTTCCCATTGACTACAGAAGGAACCTTGACAGGATCCGCTTTAGGTAAGTAAAATTAGGTGATATACCTGACCCTTTGCGTAGTGATTCTACCACATGTAGAAGAACCTCATTAAATTATCAGTAAGACTATTTCTGATAGTAGGAGCATAGGGATATTAGTTTGCTATTTCAATCATTGAAAAGCTAAAAACTGAATGGTGGGAACGCATCTTCTTTCTCCTATAGACATGGACTTCTGAGATGCTGAGATCCTTTGAATCTCATTTCCTTCTTCTGCATAATGGCTTACATTTGACATTTCAGGTGGCCTTATTAAAGACTTTGGACCATTTCTGAACCACATGTTGAAATAAGTAACCTTTCTCTGAAACTTATTGTTGATGTCTTCAGTGGAGTAAGCAACCATCTCAAGTATTTTAAAGTTGAATGTATTAGCAGCTTATGTTGGGTTTTGCTTAGGTGCAAATTGCTGATATGCCCCTATAACATTTTCTCACTTGAGGAGAAAAGTGGAAGAAACTTACCCCCGGGGAATTCTCTACCACGGCTTCAACTACATGATTTTAACAGACTGTGACCTTATAGTCTGCAAAGCTGAATGGCACAGTTGCATAAACACAAGGGAAAACAGGCAAGGCCGCATAATGCGGAAGAAGTCCCCTTATAAACAACTTCTTAAATGACACTAGCAGAATTTGCATAGGCTAATGAGCTTGTGCTTTGGCAAACAGTTATTTTAATCATCAGCTTTTTAAAAAAAGCATAATATAAGCAAAGTTATTTTTCAAGTTGTGTGTCCGTTTCTACTGTGTTCTGTTAAACAGTCTGGGGAATTTTATAAAAAGAAATAAGCACAGCAGTTTCAAACAAGAATGACTATTGTGTGAAAAAAAAGAATATAAAATTATAATTAGTGATTTAATGTCTATAATTATAATCAGACTTGAACAACAATTGTAGCTATCAGCAACTAATTTATGCCTGCCTTTGAAAAAAAGAAATGAAAAGCCAAAAAGCCTTCTCTCACTTGTGTTCTCCCAGCTAAAGAAATAATGTTTACATGTATGTATTTAGAAGTATAATTAAAGCAGCCGGGTGTGGCCTTCCTCAGAAAGAAAAACAAAACACAAAAACACAAGGGTGTGGGTTTTTTTTTGCTAATGAGGGATTGTGCATGAGAGAACAGAAATTAATAACTTGCAGGCCTTGTCATGGGCAGTAATTGTTTTCACCCCACCAAAGAGGGCTGGACCTCTGAGGCTCAGCAGTTACTAAACTCTGCTGTAAGATGGGTGGCCCCTTGTTTGCTGGTTAATGGCTACTTACTCTTGGGTGTTTTGAGAAAGGATGGAGTGAGTTTTCAGCCCAACCACTTAGGAAGAATGCAGCAGAATCCCACTAAAATACTAAGTCTCCCACTCCACGCTTCCATTTATCAATAAAATGTGCAAATGCATGACTGTCAAACAATGATTTCTTTGCTGTTTACAAAAGTCCCAACAATATTGTGTCAGTGATATCTTATGTATGTGTCAGACAGCCACACACCAAGCCAAGAATTCTACATTATTTAAGACCTCCATCTGAATTTTTATTTTAAAAAAGGGTTTTCTCAGCAGTAGATTAGAGAGAATCTGTGGTTACTGATACAGTTTACTGCAGCTGATCTCAGGAAGTTGATGGGTATTGCTCAGGGGAATACACGGATTAATTCAATATGGTACCATGCTAAAAAAAAAAAAACACCAAACCCAAAGCCTGTTTCATAAATTTTAGAAGACTCTTTTCTTCTTCTGCCTGCTAAGCTCTAGAAGCAGGTTCTTAGCAAGTGGAATTCACCATTGCTCTATCATCTGGCAGTCAGAGCACAGCTTGAGAAGACAGCACAGACAACATACATCTTCTATCATGGTATACCTTGATATCACAAGCAATTAGAAAATTATTTCAGAAGATACTTGCCCATACCTTGTTCCTCTCACTCCTTCATTTTCTGTTAAGGTCTATCTGGTGCTTCAGGAGTTAGCTCTGCTGCTGCTGTTCACTGACAAGCACCTTTGCATGATGCCCAGGGCAGTCTACGCATGGGGAGGCAAAATGGCAACAGGATTTTGGATACAACCTAAGTGTGACCAAGGTGTGGGGGAAAGAGGGCGAAGAGGCAGGTTAGTCCCTGCCCCGTTCTAGCATAGAACCCCTTTTTCAGCTCAGTCTCCACTAGTCCCTGGCTTGTACCCATGGAAGCGGACATTAGCCCAGGTCTTGCGCAGAATGAAAGGGGCAGAGCCTGGCTGTGCAGCCAGAGAAGCACCTTGAAGGGAGGCTCTTAAGCAGCAGGGGTGAGGTGCAGCAGATCTAGAGATAATTTGAATGTTGCATGGTTCCCTTGCTTCTATAGGCCTGATTTTTGTATATACATAGACTACTTTTACACATCTTTTTACGTGGTGTGTCAGTGTCCCATCCACATGTCAGAATGCCATGCAGCCTCCCCTTTTCTTTCAGATGAAGAATGTTGTATAGTCCACTCCTCTCTATACCAGAGGTCCTGTAACACCTTTTCCAGGAACTTTTTTCCAGTGTCTTTTCCACTCATCTTTCCTATCTAAGGCAGTCTGTTAATCTCCAATTTCAGCCATTTTACTGCTTCTGTGCACTGATCCTCATTTTCCCAGGTCTTGTCCTGCTCCTTCACGCTTTTATGTGCTTTCTCAATCCCCCAGTATCTATACCAATGCCATTGGTACACTTGTGGCCCTAACATAGTTTTGTTACTCACTTACGACTTCTCTTTCTGTCCAGCTGGGTCACAGTCACAGAATGGTTGAAGACGAAGGGGACCTCTGGACGTCATCTCGTCCAACCCCCCTGCTGAAGCAGGGCCAACTAGAGCCTGCTGGGGCATTAGCATTAGTAAGTTGAGATAAGACATACTATGTTGGAACACGCTAGTTACTGCTGCTGACCATTCTTTGATCTATAATCAAGTGCAAATGTGTTTGAATTAGTGGCTTATCTGAACAGATACAAAGATCTTCATTTGCCCTTCCACCTCTTTCATATTCATCCAAATCTCCCCCAGCTAAAAGCGGTTGTCTTCTACACGTCAGGGAACAGCCAGCATACTAACATTCAGAAGTTAGTATACTACATCTGGACAGACAGAAGTAGTGTCAAGTCATCTGCAGGTCAGCAAACAAGACAAAAATAGGAACATTTGAAAAACCCTACTTCTGACAGTGATAATCTTGGAGGGGTACTGGTAATAAGTGAAGAGGAAATATTTTCAGACAGCAACGTGGCTTCTAAGCCAGGAACATTGCTGTTTGTTGCAGCTGTAACAGGATTGCATTTAAGGAATTTCTGTAACTACAGAAAAGCAGTAATCTTAAGTCTTTGAAAAAATAATTCTTATCACATAATATAATCACACATATCTTAAATGACCAGTGAAAATGAGGTAAGAAATGCAATTCCTGTCTATATTTCATTATTGCCGGAGGTTATCACATTATAAATATAGTTGCAGTTTGGAATTTTGGGCTGTGAGAACCTGAAATAGGAAGCACACCATGAAAAGCCCCCAGAGCCACGAGCAGGCTACAATACTTAGTGTTTTTAGGTAAAATTGGGAAACATAACATGGACCCAATTGCCAGACAGAGCTGTAGCTTTTACAAGGCTTTCAACACCTAAATATTAATAGAGAAGCCCAATATAGTCTTCCTCATTTATACTGTTTGTGAAAAATCTGGCCTAAATATTGTTCTAATACCATAGGACCCTTCCTACGGAGTAAGGTTGAATAGTCATGTCTTCATTGCTTGTGGGTGTCCACACAAGCTGTAGAACTGACCACACTGCGAAGGCAGGAACAGAGGGACCAGCTCTAGATCACTTGCAAAGGGAGGCAAGAAGAAGTGTACTATGGAGAGCTGCTTAGTGAGCACCTTGGGCCCAGAGAGTTTGTTAGCGTGGATGTGGTGCTGTGTAAAGGGAGTAAGGGCCTCTGGGCTGCTGCCAGAATAAGCCCACAGTGCTTCGCTGATCCATGAGGATGGACTGGTTTGGGTCAGAGACTCCAGAGTATCTTCTCTTTTTAACTTAACCGTATGTTCCTATAGCCTGTCTTATATATGTCTGTATAATCTGCATTTGTTTTCAGTATTTTACCCCAATTACTCTAGGCAATACAGTCAATTGCAAAAGAGCATCTCTGCCAATGATGCCTTCTAGTGTAACAAACAGAGCAAACATTATACTAACAAAAATAACAAGAAGCACCACAATATATATTCATATATATTATGAAAACAGATGGTTGTTGCTGTGCTGGGAGGGGCAGTATTGTTTACTGTATAAACAACCATAAGTGTGGGGGCTGCTTTTCATTTTCCTAATCCTTCCTTGACATCCTTGGTCTGTTGCCTAACAACTAATCTACTTCATACATAAACTATTAATCAGCAGTTCTAGCATTCATTATGCAGTTGATTGTCTTTATCTAGGCACTACTTTCATTTGGAAAGCAGTTTTCATTAGAAACACATTCTTAGCAGAATTACTAAAAAAGACTTCGCAGTCTTTCAAATAGGCATCAGGGCATGGTATGATCATTTCCTTGCATGGTAATAATGTCAGAAGATCAGTTTGTGAAGAAAGCATTCTCCGTTTTGGAGATTTAGTTGCCCAAGTGATCATTAAAGAAAGGAATGTAATAGAGGGACAAAAATAATTTCACAGACTAAATTTTTTTAGCAACATTTTGTATCACTCCATTCTACTCCCTACTCCCCCTCCAACTGTCGAGGATTTTTTTTTTGTTGCCTTGGCTTACAAAGGTGGGAGGTTGACAATGTCAGGGGTAGAATTTCTCTTTTTATCCACAAAAATTTACAACACAGGTAATGGCATGTTTTCAATCCACCCTGTCCCATCAAGTCAGCCTCTTTGTTTAGCCAGCGTCAGCCTGAAAAAAGTCAAGTAGCAGGAACCTGAACATTAAATTTTCTTTTAGAAAAGTTACCACATGGAAAAAGTGGCATCAGTGTTACTTATGTCAGTTAGAGTGTGGGATAAGGAATTGTTAGCTACTTTCATTTTGATTCTGTGGTTAAATTGCCACAGTTCCTCCAGATGAGATCTTCAGTGGAGCTAGCAAGTAGTCAGAGAAGTTCTAGTGAGGTATTTAACTTGTGTGCTTGACTACATCTGTAGCTAAGCAGTGATGGTTAGGTATATAAATAGAGATTGAGGGGTTTGGATTCACCTGAAGAATTATAATTATTCTAGGATTATGTAGGAATCTCTAGATTATTACAAAAGAATATTTCAATCCCCTATTAGGCAAGACATGGTCCATCAGGTCAAGGGTTGATCAGCTGTTTGATTGAATGAGATAATCATTTAAGATATGGCAGTTTAAGCTGGTTAAAATTCCTCGTGATACTGAGTAAATCACCTGCCTTGGTAGATGAACTGTAGGCCTGGCCTCTCTTTAAGCCAGAAGAGCTGCATTTGAACTCCAAACTGAGATAACATTTTGTTTCTCAACACGTTTGTGAAAGGGATTGTTTTTGCAGCAAGATTATGCCATTCTACAACTCCACAATGTGCAGTTCTTATTTCCCCATCTTAGAAAAAGATTATAGAACAATTACAAAAGATACCTGTAGGGAGACAAGCATGATCAAAGCTATTTCACAACTTTCACAGAAAAGAACATATTATATCAAAATTCTTCAGACTAGAGTGAACTGAAAGGTGATATACTACAGGTTTACAAAATTGCTATTGGCACAAAAAAAGGAACTAATCACTCCCTATTTGCTTATCTTTTGTGATACGAGAAGAAGACATGAAATAAAACAGATGTGCCAGTTTCGAAACAAAAGGAGAGGCTTTTGTATGCAATGAAAGCTCTTGCTCTAAGATGTTGTCAATGTTAAGAGATTGTGTGAGTTTACTCAGTCACTGGGAGGGGAACAAACAAATAACCCCAAAAACACAGAAGAAAAATTCTTTGAGGTCTAATAAATATAGACACATTTTTGTCATGACCTTGTCCCAATTCCTCACCACCAGTCCTCCAGTCCAGTACAAGCATAGAGAATGGAAGAACAGGACCTGGAGGTGGAGTGCCGCCACTGGTAGTGGGTTTTTCATATAATTCAGTTATTGGAATTTGTCATCCAGAATCTTTGATATGCTGTTAGTGGTGCAGTGTGACAGGAAACTACATGTGCAGAGACCCACATCTTAATAAGCATCCAGTTCTAATTTGTTAATGATTACTTCAAACTTCTAATAAGAATGGATCATTACCAGCAAACTAGCAACATTAAGGACAGATAAGATGGGTAACCACCTACCACACTGTCAGTGTAAAAATGGTAAAACACAAACCAAATGGGAAACACAATGGTTTTAACGCTTTAGTTCCAATTGCTGAACTGATACTGCTGAATCTGACTTTCTTTGTATCATATTAGGGAGACAGAAATTAAACAGAGCAGAAAGAATCATCTGGTCCAACCTTTCTTGGCAAAAGCACGGTCTAGACAAGATGGTCCAGGACCCCATACAGCTGAAACTTAAAAGTGTCCAATGTTGGGGAATCCACCACTTCTCTGGGTTGGGGAATCCAACCATTTCCAATGGCTGATTGTTCTCATTGTGGAAAATTTTCCTCTTGTGTCCAATTGGAATCTCCCCAGGATTAACTTGTACCCATTACCCCTCATCTTTTCCATGTGACTGCCTGTAAGAAGGGAGTCTCCATCTTCTTTGTAGCCACCCTTTAAATAGCAGAACATAAAATTAATTGGTTGTCACCAAAGGCTTCCAGATAACAGTGACTTCACACTCCCTATATGAAACTTGTTGTCACTAGTCTAGCAACAGTACATTAGAAGGATTTTAAAGTTTCCATTTCTCTCTAGAGTAAGACAAGATGTCACTGACCATATCAATGACACAGTTTAGGGAACAGGAACAAAACAGATGGCAGAACACAGTTTAGCAATGTTTTTCCCTATTGTGTTTTCCTTCCTGAATGCCAGATTTCTTATCTGCGTGGTGCTTCTACTCTCAGTGGCATCAGATTCCACTGAGTACTTAGTGTCTGGGGGACATTACCAGGGAGCAGCAAAACCAGGGCTGCACCACACGGGTGGCCAAGCCAGGAGATGAGGGTGGCCACAGCACAGATAGAGACCTTCCCAAACAAGCCACAGTCCCACAGTATCTGATCAGAGTCCTGTTGGTGATGATAGCTTCAAATGACAGTCTCTGACAAGCCAAAGAAATGATTTAGGTCCGAAGTCCAACCAAGGACTCCATTCAAGAACACTGGAGACAGGACCAGAAATGATACTATTGCCCAGGTCTGATGATGCCCATCCAGGGGACAGAGCTAGAAACAGGGTTAGGGTGAAAGCTACCTGCCACGCAGAGCCACTGTCTATCCAGGAAAACTAGAGTTAACAACCCAGGGCTGAACTTAAATCGGGCTCCTGAGCCCATGAGCAGAAGGTGTGGTGGGGGTCCAGGTGAGGCTGGTCAAGGCAATTAAAACCAATTTGTGCAGTCAGGGCCCTGACAGACACTAGGGAAGCGTAGCCAGCAGGAAAGAACAAAGCCAATGTTTTTAATTTGATAGCCTCTGGTTTGCACAGGAAATCAGAGAGAATTTTCTCAGTCTCCCTGAAATCTCTGCCCATCTAACAATGTTTATATGCTCAAAACAAGCAGGTAGTCCTTTAAACTTAGGAAAAAGTCAAGTTTTGTCCTACTGAGGTCAGTAATAAAATTTCCATTGGTTTCAGTGGGCTCAAGGCTTTACCTTCCTGTTTCTTTTTCTGAGCTGCTGTTTTGAAGTCCAGCACGGTAATAAAAATAATTAGAGGAAGTGCTACAGACCCTCTTTTTCCAAGCCTTTTCTGGAAATCACGTGAATCTCTCCTATATCAGTGCGTTTTATGCTCCCTGCTTTGACCCTTGTGTCAGGCTAATGGCTTTCTGATTAAGAGTCAGATAAACCTGCTCCAGAGCGCATCAATATCCCTCCCTTTTGGCCAGAGGTCTGGGTCAGCGACATGAGCATGAAATATGCCTTTCCTCCTGACCTGATGATGGAAAAATGTTGTGCTACTGTAGGGTTTGCTGGTCTGAGTTAAAGACAGCCTCACAAATGAACCAGGAGTTTGGTCCTTCACGTGGTAACTCTTTATCCCCAGATTATTTGACTGTCTTTGTCACGAACTTTTACTGGCAATACTTTTACCCCATCTGTTTCTGGAAATGGATGAATGCTATTAGTGTCTTCTTGTCATAGACCTGGGGATTTGTGGTTGGTTTTTTTTTTGCTTGAGAAGAATAAATAAACTAGGACAATGTGACTAGTAACATGCCAAGAATTTAAACACATGAAATGCATAAGTTCGTGATTTCTATGTTTTTCTTCTCTGAGAGTCATCATTTTACAGTGTTCAGCAAGTAACAACTCCTAAGATTATCCTCTGCTCTGCTCTCAGTGTCTTATGTACTCAGGTGGTCGGAACTATGTGGCCATCGGTCTCATAGCTAGGAAGTATGGAACTGATGCAGTGTGTGGGATTTAGGCATCTTCCTAAATTTAGCAGTGAATGCCTATGTGCACTAGCTGTCTAGTCCATAAACTTGGAGCTCCATAGAGAGCTCTTCAACTGACTATCCGGTACAGATGGGATTCAGTTGCCTAATCATGTGTGTCTAGTGGCCTTTTTGATTCCCCAGGATATTTCACCAGGCAACTATATTCGCTGTTTTTGAAGGGCAAAATTTTTCTGTAGGTCTTGTGCTCAGCCTCCCCTCGTTCTGTCCTGAGTATCCTCGAGCATCTCAAACAGCTATAAACGTATCTTTTTAGGAGAGCCAATGCCTCTTTTGTTTATTTATCTTAGGATAAGGGGAATTTCTCTCTTGGCTTCATTGACTGTATTGACTAGGTCTCCACTGATTACTCTGAAAGTTTAAGGGGATCTTGGCTCACAGTAGATGAATTCTGGTGACTTTCTGTCTGAAAGCTGCTCCTTGTGCCCTTACATAAGAGCTCTTGAAGTTCAGGATCACTATTAGTATTTCTCAACATGCCCTGGTTTAAGGACTACTTACACTTGCCCCTCTAATCACAGTATATAGTGGTGCTGGCCCTAGAAGGGATTTAAGATGTGGAAGAACTTGCACTGACAAAACACAATAGAGATAGATTTCGTATCTCGGGACTTCTCCTTTAAAACAAACTGACTGATCCAGAAGGTTTTGTTCATGCATTTGGCCACTTGCTCAATAGTAGCCTTTGGAAGACCTGCTGTGCCACAGTAGAAAGTATTTTTTTCTGATTGGGATTATCCGTTAATTCAATCATTACTTTTTCTTATAAATGCCAAAACATCATTGAGCCTTAATTTCGCTAGAGACGTTTCTATTCTAATAGGATATTAGGACATTATAATATCTAATATTATATTCATATTGTATACAGTACATTGCAGTGTCTTCACAGTAGCAGCCTTATGTTAACAGACATTTTTACTCCCTCAAAGTTGCATAACTTTGTGTGTTTCTCCCTATAGTCTATTTGTGCTAATTTGTGAAGTGCTGAGGAATTAGTGGTAGTTGCACGATCTCTGTAGGTAGCAGATGGTGTTCAGCTCTGAGACTCTTGAGGAGTTAAACGATTTTAGGTGGAACAAAAGAAAGACTCCTCTCCTGCTTTCCACTGAGAAGACATGGAACTGCTCCCTGACCATATAAAGGAGATAGAATTGCATTAATAATTTCCTCCTCGGAATAGCTAGTAGCTCTGCTAACAAATAGCAAGCTAGTTTTACACTTATATGCTGTTGTTACTCCACAGATCAACAGCTTTGCAGTCTTGCAGAGGAGATCTCAGCTTCTAGGTTTTATCTTTATTTCGTTTTTCCCTTCTGAAGAAGAGAGTTTACACACAGGCAGCAAGACTCCATTTTATACGTATTTGTATATGTGAATTAAGTTTTTAAAAAAGATGTATGCTACTGAACTTTATTGTTTGGAAAATGACATATGACATCAATATCAAAAATCTCTTAGTAATGCATGTACCCAGGGGACAGCGTCTAAGCTTCGGTGTGTAAATCTAATTTGATCGTTTCCTGACTTGTGCTTGGCTGATGCTAACCCATTCGCTTTCTCATAACGTTAGTATTTATAGAGAGCATGTACAAACATAGACTATATTTCATCCAATTTTTGTTTAAGTTATTTCTTATTCTAGTGCATCTGTTTCTACTGAAATCCTTTTGGCATAATTGATTCATGTTAAAAAAAATATTAAATACCTTATTTTTCTTTATCCATTAAGAAATCTGATCTTTGCTTATACCCTCCAGCTCACTAAACTGGAGCAAATAAAGGCATTTCAATGTCTGTATGAAAGCTGCTTGTTTGCATGCATTTAGGAGAGGCATCAGTGGAACCATTCCCAGATATCAGCCTCCGTGGTGATTTTAGCAAGGTAGCCTTTCGGTAAGAGTCTTTTAAAACTAAAATAGACTTGACTTTCAAGAAAAGACAGACACTGTTAGTTGCTTTTGGTGCTGTGTGACACCTGGAATGTTTTCTAAACTTTTTACCAATTTTACATCCCATTTCTGCCTGTTCAGCAATGAGCCAGTCAGAACCACTTCTACTATTTTAATGCTGCAATAGCTATTGGAATTGTTACCGTATGCCCTCTGCTCCCTCCTCCAGCTCCAGGAGGGAATTTCCAGTAGAAATGAAGGATCAGGCTTCATTTTCTACCCTTTTTGTCTGCTTTGTCTGCTTCTTTTTTGACACAGGACTAATTCTGCTTCAGCTTTAAGCCAACTGTTTGATAGAGGATATTGGACCCTCATAGTTTTATGAGTAAAAGGTTTCTAGTTGGTTTCCTGTGCAATTCGTGAGAACAGCTAAAGTAGAAGATAGGTACACACCTAGCATCCAAACAAGGCCTGTATTATACTTCTACAAGATCTGGAGTAACTCCCTGACTTCCCTGGAGTTCAGCCTCTTGAGAAAAACTTAGCCTTTTGGTGGCCAGTTTCTCCTTTTGTAGGTACATGTAGTTTCTTTTTAACTTCATAGAGAAGTCACAACCTCATGACGACTAATTCTAACCCTCATTTTTTTAATTAGAATTTTGGACAGCAATTGTGAACGAGTAATATCAAAAGCTGTGATTCAGATGGTAAAGGCTAGTTCTTGCATACGGTTAAGGGGGAAGAGGCATAAGTAAATGTTTTCCTTTTGGATAGCAGCACCCATGAGCCCCTCCCTAGCACTCAGCCTCTCCTACCTTTTAAACTAATGTTCTCTCTTAACTCCGTACATAAGCAGGTGCTTTGCTACGTTGAGCAATGGATTTAAATACTCAGTGGCAATGCAACCTAAAAGAGCGACTTAGCTTCTACACGCATTAAAAAAAAAATTGTCTGATTTGTTTCAAAGCAGAAATGGTTAACGGGAAAAACACAGCCCCAGCACCGCAGGCTCTCTATGTGCAAGTGCTTTAATGACCCCCAACTTTTAAAAATTTGTCAGACATAAAAGCAGTACTAATCCGATTAGTAACTGTGATTGAGTAAATCTACTGTAAAAATGGACCGTGCCCTGTTTTGAACATGATACCATGCTGGTCATTTGAGAACTGCCACTGTGAAACATAAAAGTCTCTTTGATGGAATATTTATTTCATGAGTTAAAAAAAAGGGATACTATAGTATTGTTTGTTTTCAAAATCACTTGTAAAATTTTATTAGCCAAGGAGCCAATATTCAAAACAGTCAAGAAAAGACTTGTGGTGTGCAGTAAGAGGAAGATGAAAGCTCGTCAGAGAGGAAATCAAGTGGTTAAGTCCAAGAATCGCTTGCTCTACTTCTTTTAGCTGTAGCGCCCTGTAGGAATAAAAGGAAGACAAGTATTTTGGAAAACCTTATTCGTGAAGTTGAAAAAGTCAGCACTGTGTTGTGTGGCCTTGGAAACTCTCATTGAGCTTTCTATCTGCCCTCCAGAATATTTCTGCATGTCACTTTGGCAGTCACAGCTACTAATTTTAAAGCAGAGAAGCGTCTTCATTCCTTGGGGCTCACATGCACTGCAATTAGTCTTATTATAAAATGCCAAAAAATCTCTGGCAGCTAAAATAAAGTCCAGGGAAATGTCCACACAGCTGATGAATGAGTTCCTTGAAAAGAAGTAGGGGTGGGCACGAGCCACGACATTTGGATCTCAATCTAGGTCTGGAAAACCTGAGGATTGTGTTTTGGCTAGGTCCACTATATATATAGAAGGAGAGCAGCAGCGGCATTGTATCCAGATTTCATTAACTATTTTAAGTGCCTGCACATGTATGCACACGCACGGTTTACAATTGTTATCCAATCTTCAAATAGAACAATAAATAATATTGCATATAAAACCTCTCATTTTTATTTGCCCACATGTAGCGGTATTTCCTTTCTGGTCAGAGTGTCTAAGAGGTTGTCTTGAATCAGGAAGGCTTGACCAGCCCCTCTTGCCCTAACACTAATGTTCTATTTACCTAATTAAATATTAGCTCAAGCTGTTTGCATGGTGGAATGTGCCAGCTAGTGAGAGAGTAAAAAAACACTTTCCTAAGCCAGAAAGTGCATTTTTCAGACATGAGATGCAATTTTTCACCCCAGCTGAAAAGGTTTTCATTTTTTGAAGAAAAATGAATTCAACTTGTAATGCTGAATTTTGTTTGCCAAAGTGAATACAAAAAATAGTTTTTAGGACATATGGAAAGTTTAATTTGTCCTGCAAGAAGTCTCTCGCTTCATGTTCAGTTTGTCTGCATTTCTTTGTACAGAAGGACACATTTTAGACCTTCTGTGGAAGAGGCTGTCAGGACATGGCTCCTGCTTTTCCCTCTGTGCCAGAGCATTCCCAGTTGCAGGGGACTGGACCCCAGACCTCCCGCTGCTCCCACAGTCCTGGACCCGCACTTTTCAGTGCCCGGGGAAGTTTCTGAACTTCTGTGGGTTTGGGGACACGGAGGGTGACCGAGGAGCACCGGGCGGGGGCAGCCACAGACTCCATCGCCCACAGCCAGGGGCTCTCTCTTTGGGAAACCGGCTTCAAATTGCGCCCATGCCTGCAAGATCTCGCCATAAACCGATTTGCTCCTGCATCCAGAGAGCTATTGAGCATGTGGGAGAGAAATCCCAGGTGCAAAGTCCTGGTACGTTGGGAAGGGGAGCAGGGAAAGCCCCCAGTGCTGCCAGTGTTCACAAGGAAGGCTTTAAACTCCATCTGTGGGACAGCCCTCAGCCGTGAGTTTTGCTGAGCGCTCGCCGTTAAATCTGCATTTCTTTGAACAACGCTATTGAAATTGCAACTTAAAAATGGTTGAAACAACATTTTTTTTCATGATTCACTTGTAGTAAATACAATTCAAAATTTCCTCCCCATAGACTGTGCTTTGCTCATTTTGAGGGGAGACAAAAATAGACATTTTCAACCATTTTAACCTACGATTCAAGCTCTTCGTATTTGTACATATGCAGGTGTGTTTGAGCATCTACAGATACAGTCATATATTTTAAAGATCTTTTCAAAGAGCATACCTACTAATAAAGACATGCCTATGAGAATTAAATAGGAGGCTAAATGATATTTTATCCAGGCTGACCTAAACTTTCTAAGGGAAATAGCACTTGTCTTTGTTCCAACTCCCCGATCCCACCCCCAACAACCTGCATTTGTGGCATACATTTTTTTCTAGTTTGAGTCACAACTGAATTTCTGCCAACAGTTCAACAGGTGCAAACTCTAACAACAAAAATAACTGTGTCAGAATGGTTTATTTTGTTAATTTTCCTCATTAGATCCTGCTGTTGTAGAGGCACTGTAGAGCTGCTAGGCTTATGAATATGAAGTAAGGTAAAAAGTCGTTTTCTAGGGCTGAAAGAATGGGTTATAAAAAGACAGATTAGTGCCTGGAAGGGTTTGCACGCTGCTGCTCAAGACCACAGATAAAGATTTAGTGTATTTACTTTCTTTTAAATATCATATGGTCCATTTTGTATAAACAAAACAAAGGAAAGGGTGACCATAGTGCACACCTACTGGGATTCTAAAATGAATCTTTGATCTTCAGATAGTAAATTTATGACATAAATTGTCTATCAAACAATTATAAACATGCATAAGCACACGGAATAATAAATACGTAGTATTTTAGTGCATGATAATGACAGTGGGGTCCAGTCTGGAAATCTGAAGGAAGGTGCAAAATAGTCCCGGTAATTTCTGATATCCGTGAAAGATTACGTCCTAAAAAAAAGGGGCACAAATCAGACCCGTTAAAACATAATATGGATTTTCTCACTAACATTTTACTCCCTGACACAAACTGAACTTGATCCACTTCCTCTTGTCTAGACCGTGCTTTTGCCAAGGAAGGTTGGACCAGATGATCCTTGAGGTCGCTTCCAACCTGGTATTCTATGATTCTATGATTCACTATTCTTTCACACTTCGAGCATATTCTATTCCAGTATATTTCAAAATCGGACCATTTGCTAGAAAAAGGCCTGTTTGTATCGAAACACAGGAATTGTGTATTTTTGTCCTTCTGAACTAGGAAATCCCAAACTTACGGTATCCCGGGCTGCTTGTTAGGGATGATGGTGTGTGTAGAGTGAGCCGTGAGCAACTCTTTGTTTCATTTCCAAACAGTTTTATAAATAGAGCTCACTTACAATCTCATAAACTTCATCCTATCCCGAGGCCTTTCTGCATAGCTTCATTTACACGCGCACAAATTGAGCATTTAAGAGGTTTACTTTAGTTTGATAACGATCTATTAGGACTGATTATAAAATAAAATAAAATCAGGTATCTAGTACAAATATTCTTTCACATAAACAACGCATCACCTCATTTCACTGCGGTCTCATTTCTGGATCTGGGGTATCAAGTTCATCGCATTATTCTAGGGCAAAGTGACTTACTCTTGTAACATACTGTTTTGGAGCTTGTAGTCTTTCAAAAATACAGAGGCCCAGATCTTGAGCTTTTTTTCGGGGGGAAGATACTTCTCAACAGAGGCCGTAGCTGTAAATCAGATGAGATTTCACAGGTAGGTATGTACACGTGAGGGAAGGGGAGCAGGGGTGGAAGGATGGTATTAATAGTGGGGACTTACACCATCCCGGTCATTTAAAAACTGCATTCAGCATGTCGCCGGTTTATTATTTAGGCTTCTTTGTTTTCAAGTTGCAATGTATCTCGGATGGCAATTCCTGATCCCTTGCCCACATTCTTTTCTTTTAAATTCCTTCCTGGGCTTCTGTCCTACAAAATATTATGCATCTTCCTAACCTTACACGTGAAGCCAATGGCATTCCCCCTGGCGTGACCTCTTCACGGAGGCTGCCCTGTGCTGAGCAGTGGAGGGATTGGCTGTGACCACTGCCACCACGTTGCTGTTTCCCAGCGGCATGAGTTGGGTTGGGGACAGAAAGTGGGAATTTTACCGGGAATGAGTAAATTGAGGACAATTCTGGTTGCTGACTTACACCAGTATCCAGCAGTGTCAGCAAGGGGGAGGTAAGAGGAACGTTCCAAATAGGAATAAGTATATCCCAGACATTTCATCTGCTGTCACAGTGCTGTCATCCAGAAAAGGGCTGTCATAGTGGTGGTGGCTTAAAGTGGCTGGAAGGAGCCCAAGGGAGCAAGGAAAATTACTGGTGAAGAGAAGCAGTGCTGCAAGGAAAAAAGGAGGAAGGACTTCTGGAAAATCTCTCTCCCCTGCCAAATATCACTTTGTTGCTCTGTTCCTCTATTACTTTTCTGCTAAATTTCTGTGTGATCAGTATCCCAAAGCTGTTCTCTGGCAAAGGAACAAAAGGGAAGTCTGGTCACCCACCAGTGTCACAGTGCAACCTCCAGGCACTGGAACTGGATGGTGGAACTGGACTATGCTTAGTCCATAGCATGATGGAGTAAGGATGTAAGCGAGGCCAAGTATGTCGAGAGAGGCAATAACTTGATATACCTCTTCATGTTAGCAAGAAGAAGAATGAGACACCTTTAAGTCTACCTGTCCTTTGTCATATCTGAAGAAGGGCTTATGCACCTGAAAGTTTGTCACTTTTTTTGCCAATTCTGTCAAGCAGTCTCACAGTAAAAATATTGAGCTCTCTTTAAGTTGTGCCTCGCTTATTTAATATAGACTGCCAGCCCAATATCAGCAGCGCCTGAATTGCTGAAACAGATAAATGCCATATAACATCCTCTCAAGTAAAAAATACAAATGAGCGCGTGACCATTTTACTCATCTCTCCGTGACTGGTAGGAGAGCAGACCCCAATGGCCGGTTTTCCTCTGGAGAGTCCGTGAGACCACCTACGTAAATGAAATAACATTCATTTCACATCACAGACACAACAATTTTAGCTTTCATGCCAAACCCAGATCATTTTTAAAGCCCCAACTAACTTTTTTTTTTTTTTTTAAAACCAAGTTTTCTGCTCGCAATTTATTTCAGGTACGATACTGCCGTTCTCCGGTGCTGCAAGGAACCTGCCAAAAATATTACCCCCACTGAGATTATCCATGGATAGGCAGCCGTATGTATTTATAGCCAGCACAAATAATTATGCTTGAGAATATGCAGGCAGGAAAATGTAAAGAGGACAGGTAAAAGCAATTTAAAAATCATGTCTTGATTCAGTTCTTTGTTCTTCTGAAGAATTTGACTTCCAGACGGGCATTCCCAGAGAAGGCTGAAATGGTTTACTGCTAAAAAAATACCCGATTCTTTGTTAGCCATTTACATTTGATGGGATCTACAATATCCTTACACGTAACATCAAAGACCGAGTCAGTCCCTGCATTCGGGTTGTTCCCACACTTGAAATGAATACCTGCTGAAGAAAGTTACATTTCACTGCTGCCAAAGGAGCCAACCCACTAACGCAGCAACAGGGCTCCACTGCCGACAAATGTGTGGTTGAGCCCCAGCATTGTTTCCTGATTAATCTGCAGTGATCATTAGCTTTAAATATCACTAATTATTATCTATCCTAAATATCTCCTGATTTCGTATTTGCTGGGATCCGGGTTAGTTGATATCAGTTCAAGCACAGGAAAGTCTTTGTCACAGCATTCTTTTTGCCGGAGGAGAATGATGGAAGGAATATGGGAAGTTTTTAGGTTTTGTTCTTTGTCGGGGTAGTAACCACTTTTTTGTCATTGTGTATTTCTGCAAGGACTGTATTACTGCTTGGAGAACTGAAAAGATATTTTAACAAAGGGGGAATAAAATAACAATGATGAAAACTGTAAATTGACCGACACTGAAGTTAAAGATGTTTCCTCGGTACTTTACACAGAGATAATAAATGAGAAAATCATCTAAAATCAGGTATTTGCCTTGCTCCTGATTCCACTGTGTAAGTTCATCCCTGCTAGTCAATCGGAGTCTCAGTTCATAAACTAGCACTATCTTAATTTCTCTGCTGATCCAGCTCATTTGGCCTTACATATTTCCTTCCCGGAGGCCAAATGCCATCCTCAGTGTACCCCATCGATATCGTTTACTTTACTTACACACTGAGCCAACGCACAGCTGTATTAAGCCACACAGCCGCACTAGGGCACCGAGTTTGCCGAGACCTCCAGAAATCTCCTCACTCAGAGCTGCCTAAAACCTTTTATCAATCAGTTTGATATTCAGCTTTGAGAGCGGATTCAGAGACGCCGGAGCTGCAGTAAAATACAGAATTTTATAGCGCCTTTACAGCCCAGTCTCCGTATGTTTTGAATTAAGGTGACACTTTGGGGTTGGGTGGTTTTTTTCGCCCTCTTTCCCCGCCAGCGCCTCCCGCGGGTGCGGAGCGGGGCGCGGAAGGAGAGACGGGTTGCGCCGGCAGGTGGCGCTGCCCCCACACGGAACCGCCGCCGGCACCGGGACGGGGCTGCGCGGAGCTGCGCGGGGCTGCGCGGTGCCACCCGCGGTGCCACCCGCGGGATGGGGCTGCGCGGGGCTGCGCGGTGCCACCCGCGGTGCCACCCCCGGGATGGGGCTGCGCGGGGCTGCGCGGTGCCACCCGCGGTGCCACTCGCGGGATAAGGATACGCGGGACTGCGCGGTGCCACCCGCGGTGCCACCCGCGGGACGGGGCTGCGCGGGGCTGCGCGGTGCCACCCGCGGTGCCACCCGCGGGATAAGGATACGCGGGACTGCGCGGTGCCACCCGCGGTGCCACCCGCGGGATGGGGCTGCGCGGGGCTGCGCGGTGCCACCCGCGGGACGGGGACGCGCGGTGTCACCCGCGGGATGAGGATGCGCGGGAGTGCGCGGTGCCACCCGCGGTGCCACCCGCGGGACGGGTCTGCGCGGGTCTGCGCGCTGCGGGAACCCTGGCAGCCCCCCCTGCGGAGGCTTCGGTCAGCGCTTCCTCAGGTGACCTCGGCGGTACTACCCCTGCGTCTGCCTTTGTCTTCCCTTTAACCGCTAATTACAGCTAATTTCCATACGCACCTCGTCTGAGCCCAGAGCTAGGTGTTGGGCTGATTTATTATTATTTTTAAAAAAATGTATTTTGTGCCTTAGCAGCTAATACAGCTGCTCACATATCAGACCGAATCTAACAAAACTGATGCAACAAAAGTGTTTTTTTCTTTTAGGGAATGTATAGAAAGTGAGAAAACAACAGCAGGCTCGGTCAATTTTTTACAGAAATAAGGTCTAGTGTGGCAACATTTTCATATTTCTGGAAATAAAATTAAAAAAAAAAAACAACAAACCAGTAATTCTGATGTGTTCCAGTTTTCAGAATTAAGGCATTCAGCATTTTCTAAAAATTAAGCATATGATATCTCAAACTGAGAACCTCAAATTACTGGTTACTTTTAAAAACCTAAGCCTACAAGTGCCGAACCTCTTACTGCCACTGTATTACTGTATTCACCGATAAAAATAAAGTAGCTGATATTGCCATCTGAAATATTTTGGCCTTCGGAGCAGACAGAACTATGCTGTCTCATGAGATCCTAGCCAAGTCAACAGTATTTCTTCA
Organism: Dromas ardeola; assembly: GCA_013398915.1. Taxonomy (NCBI): domain Eukaryota; kingdom Metazoa; phylum Chordata; class Aves; order Charadriiformes; family Dromadidae; genus Dromas; species Dromas ardeola. The sequence continues at coordinate 126,323 of VYZM01015868.1, forward strand.
AACCTTTGTTTTTTTGCTGGCCAAGCCTCAAAAGATCTGTGTTTAGGTTCAAGCGTGAGCAACCACCCAACTGGAGAAGGACGTAAGAAGCGATGTTCAGACTTGGTTTCAGATTCAAACATCTTCAGAGCTCAAGGAGGAAGACGAAAAGAAAGGTGATTTGGACATGGTTTTGATTCACCCCTTCGTACGTATGGGGCCCACAGAGATTTTTTGATCTGGATCCAAGTGTCTATGAAATGTGGGAACTTTCAGATCCAGGCTCTTGGTTTGGTTTGGATCTACCTCTCTGCTTTGAACTGTTTGGGTGTTTACTTGAAGCTTGTCCAACCTGTCCACATTTTTTGGAATTTGGAAAACTGAGCTGGAAATGTGACCAACTGCCTTTTTTTTTTTTTTTTTTGTGTGTATGTGGTATTTGACAATTTCAATTCTCAATCAAAACTAGAAATGAAACTGGAATGTTTCAAAACTTCTACCACTTCAGCTGACAATTAGTGTTGGTATGTAAGAGGTGCAGATGTGAGGGTGCCTGAATGGGTACGGGTGTCTCCTCCCTCCTTCTTTCTTACACCCAGAGTATCAATAGAGTAAAACGTTCTTATATGAAAAATTATTTTAGAAGGGGCAATGTTAAGACAGCACATCTCCATGGATACTTCAGTAAGAAACAGACTTTCCTCGATTCACACATCATTTCCATTTTGAACAAGAAAGTTTGACGAGACTTAACGAAACAGAAAATGTCTTTTGTTATGTGTGCTTCTAGTTTTCTGTAGTTGTAGGCACTTGAAGGAAAAATCCAGTAGCTTCAGAGAGATTTTAAATCTTCTTATATTTAATATTACTTGATTTTTAATGCATCACTTAATCCTCTTCCACTTCTTTAAAAATGCAATTAAGTAAAAATAATCAGAACATCTGCACTCATCCTTGGCTTCCGATTCCTTCCATAACTACACATTGTTTTTATTTGAATTTTTACTCTTTTTTATTTCGATCTATGTTAATTTTCCTACTGAGACAGTGTTTATAATAAACAAAACATGATTTTGAAAGTAACTGTTGATCTGGTATTATTTAAATGTTTAATTAAAATATTCGCTATATTCACAGCCATATTCATTGATTTCATATTGTCCTTGTCATTTCACCCTCTACATACTTTGAGTTGTCCTAATTTTTTACAAGCCTATTTGTATCCACAGCCCTATTTAAATCTGCTTTCTAGCAATGGGAATCCACTGTGTTCCCTCAAAATTGCACTGAGGCAAATACTTGCACTACTGGAGCCTAAAGTATATGCGGGTTTTCCTTATGTAATTTATAAAACAAGTTAGGGACAAAAGGTGAAAACTCAATGTTTTTATTGTACTAAGAAGACTGTACGTATCAGGTAGGCGTACAGGACCGCGGGCGCACGCAGGGGGCCAACGACATACACAGACGCTATTTATAGCCATGATGCTCAGTCATTTTTCAGGTGCATACGTTCAATAGAGGCATACAAGGTTAATTTTTAAAAAGCTTCCCTGAATTCAATCTGTATAGCAAATCTCCGCAGACAGCAAACTGCACTCTCTGATGTCAAAGAGCAGGTAGCTCAGCATCTTTCTTTTGGACTTGCAGAGTAAGTGCTGAAAAGCTTTCTGGGAACATTTCCATGTTCCCGATGCCACATACCTCTCACAAACTGGCTGAATGATGACTACAATAAGTCAAAGATAGTAGCTAGAAATATAAGAAACAGGGTCACAGCTTACTTTTCTTCTAAACCAAAATAAATTGTTCGACGCTTCAGGGTGGAGAGCTTTAAATTTGCGGAGTGGATTTGCTTGAGCTGACAGTCTTTGAAGAGCTTGACCTGTAACTTGTATGCTCCTGTTCCACTGCCAGCCCAGCCCCATAACTCACCCCGAGAGAGAGTGACAGCCTCACCTATAAAATCATGTCCTCTCCTCACTGGCGAGCTCAGGATTAGCCTCCTCACAAATGCTAACCCAAGGTTTGAAGGTATCACATGGCTGCTCGGGACAGCAGTGGTGATGTTTGTGGAACCGTTCGCTGTCTCGGGGCTAATCTCCGGGATAATTTAGATTAACCTTACAGATCTCTGGAAACCCCATTCCCCGTGATGGGCTATCCCTATTATATCCAGTCTCAATCTTAAAGGTTTAACCCAAGCTGACATCACAATGTTATATCAAAAGCTTTAAACTGATATATATCTAAATAACCCTCCAAGCCTCCTCAATTAGACTTTACCTTTTGCTTTAAAGTCTTTTCGCCCCCTCACGAAAACACTGTATCTACTGTGAATAATGCTAACCAGAGAAAGCAGGACATCTTGACATCTTCGTGTGTTTACTTTGTCACA
>VYZM01015868.1:129265-175639 GCA_013398915.1 Dromas ardeola
TTTTTTTTGTTTGTTTTTTTTTTTGAAAAGGTGCTCTGCTGCAGGGAGAAAGGTGTTTATGTCTCAGGGATTTTTGCACAGCAGCCACAGTAATTCTGAGGATGCGCCTCCCGCTGAGGTGGCTGCCACCAGTTGCACTGACCAGTCCTCAGGTCCCTCCCCAGCACAAGGCAAAGCAGAAGGACACTGCGGTGAAGAAGGCCAGCAAGGTCTCAGTCTGTGCTGATCCTGCAGAGTCTGGGGTCAGGAGAGCCTCTTCTTACCTATGGATTTATTTGCAATGGCTCACCTGACCTGACCTGCACCATCTGAGCCTTCTCACTTCCCCTTGAATACTCACCACCAACAGACTCAGGACAAAGAAGTCTGGCCAAAGTCATCCAGCTGCTTTCTGCTATGTATATGGAAAATGTCAGATTAAATAAAATTCTTCGAGGGGGAGGAAAGTGATTGGGTGGGGTATAATCATCTTTTTAGGTGGGTAAAAAAGGTGTCCCCCTGCCCATCCTTTGCTGTTCCTGCTCTCCCTGGGATAAATTTTTATTTTTTGTTAATTTTGAACAGGCTGAAGACCAGTTATAGAATAAAGAAAAATTTATGAACCTGAGAAAGGCAGGTCAACCATCATTTTTTTCAGCAACTGTGAAAGTTTTTACTTCCAGCCTGCATTTAAAGTTCTAGTGTCAATGATGGAGCAATAAAAGCAGCTGCAAAATAATGATGCAAAGAGGCCATGTGTCTTATGGTTTATGTACAAGACAGAAGCTGACAGAACACTGAAGGCCATAACTGTCTGGGAGGCACCAGCCCTGAGAGAACATTTTTTTTCAGTTTCCATGTTGGTTGTGCCCTGGGGAGTACTTAAGGGATTGTTTCTCTGGTCTCTATGATTTCACAATTGTGCAGTCTACCTCCAGGGATATGATCTCTTGACTCAAAAATAAAACGAAGATCTTAATAAAAACGAATGCAAAGGTACAACAGAAAAACGGACTTAAGGAGAAAACAAGGAATTTTCCAAGCGCTCCTACAAAGATGGCTAAATTAATCCACGTTTCTTCTACTTGAATATGGAGCAAAAGGTGAAGTAGACAATGATGTGACCCAGAGCCCTTGTAAAGCTATTCTGGTGGCACAAAGCAGGCTTCAGCATAGCCTTGGAGGATTTCTGGGGGAAAATCCTCCAATGTAGGGATCATCAACTCTTTTTGACTTTGCTCCATCAATCCCAAGGAGCACCGATCTGTGGTATACTGGATTTAGGAATCCTCCAAGTAGTACAGCTTCTCTGTGATGCTCTCCTTAGGTACGTCTGCTGTGCCTAGCACTATAACACTTTGACTGTGGTAATATGACCTAGGAAGAGAGCCCCTGTGTTAGCCCATTAAATAAGTCCATCCACTGATGGGCTCAAAGAGGAATAGGTGCAAGTCCATGTAAAAAGAAGCAGTTTGGATGGTTGGCTTAATTTTTATAACCCTCAGATTTGCTCGATGTAGTGTTTGACCATATACTCTACATGTAGCTGGTTCATCCTCCACTTTGTCACCGTCCGTTCCCAGAAACAAACCATCAATGAACAACTGCCCATGTTCACCAGGATACGGCATGTGCTCTGGTGTCAGCTGTAGCTGCCTTGTCCTCCTGTGCCAACGCGAAACAGCTGGAAAATTGCTCCAAGGGAGCAGCTATGGATTCTTTCAAATAAGTTACTCTGAAGTTTTGCCTTTTTGGCCTGCTCATGGCTTATTATCTGGGGAGCTGGTAGTCAGGTCAGCTCCTGCTCTCAGCTCTTGCACCTAGCAGATGCTTTCAGGGCAAATGGGGATCTGAATTCTCCCTCCGTCTAATGCACGTGGACAATCGGTGTCTAATTAGATATCAATCGGAGTACTGTTGTCCAGTTCTGGGCTCCCCGGCTCAAGAAGGACAGGGAACTGCTGGAGAGGGTCCATCAAAGGGCTACCAAGATGATTAGGGGACTGGAACACCTCTCCTATGAAGAAAGGCTGAGGGATTTTGGCCTTTTCAGTCTGGAAAAAAGACAACTGAGGGGGGATCTTATCAATGCTTATAAATACTTAAAGGGTGGGTGTCAGGAGGATGCAGCCAGGCTCTTTTCAGTGGTGCCCAGCAACAGGACAAGAGGTAATGGGCACAAACTTGAACATAGGGAGTTCCACCTAAACATGAGAAGGATCTTCTCTACTTTGAGGGTGGCAGAGCACTGGAACAGGCTGCCCAGAGAGGTGGTGGAGTCTCTGTCTCTGGAGACATTCAAAACCCCACCTGGACGCATTCCTGTGCAATCTGCTCTAGGTGACCCTGCTCTGGCAGGGGGGTTGGACTAGATGATCTCCAGAGGTCCCTTCCAACCCCTGCCATTCTGTGATTCTGTGATCAAGTGTTTGAGGGGTGGGGTGGCCTGCTCCTTCATTCAGATACCAAGTGACTTAATGGTCTTAAATAAAAGGCCCTTTAAAAGTTAAAATAACTTTGGTGCATGTGTTTCATAGAGCCACAGAATATTCTGAAAGCAATGAACACAAAAAAATCACACAGGATTTTCTCTTGTGTGAGAGCATGCACATCCCAGTTAATGTAAAACAATATGAAGTCTTCCAGGGTGAAATGGCATGGGAAGAGATTGTAAGAGAGTCTTTCTCAGTGGGTTTTTGTCCAAATCAAAGGGGGAGGTTTGTCCCAAAGGTATGACATACAACTGGCAGGAATCAGGCAAGACCCCAGGATTCCTGCAAGATGAACGATCTGAACGGATAATGAGGTTGTTTCCTCCCACTCTTATACAGAAATATCCTCATTTCAGGAAGTGCCGACCACTTTTCTTTCCTCATGTTTCAAATTCAGGTCCCAAAAATACAGGTACTAAAAATCAACTAGCCACTTAACAAAAAAAAAAAGTCTATTTAGTCTAGGCATGGTTGTAAATAAAGTGATAAATTCAACAGTCAGTATAACTGACTTTGCTCCTAACAGCACTCACAAGCATCCTTCCCACCGCCTGCCCCAGGGATCCTCGCTGCGGTGCAAGTGATCTCACAACCATTTCCTTCAGTCTGTGGTGGATTTGGCCTAAATTTCAACTACATTTCTGTTTTTTGTCCTGGAATCACTAATAGTGAGTCAAAGAATCAGTTCAAATGCCGTGATTTATGCGAGTGTTAAACGCCACTGAAAGGCAGAGTAACTGTTTCTCAAGACCGATTGCTGTTGCGATGTTTGGTGTTTTTCTTAAAAGTCCCAGGGAGAGTTTCATGAGAATCCAGTTACTTTAAATTTAAAATAAAGCCCAACAAGTTTATAGGTCCTCAAAAATTGTGAAGGAAACATTAAAAGAGAGGATTTTTAATGGCTTAGAAGCCAAAGAACCGAACATTTAAGCCAAAGAACTGAATATTTAACATTTGAACGAGAATTTAAGACCCATTGCTGGTTTTAAGATAATGCTTTATGAGTGATTGTTTTGGTGATGCTGAACAAAACCCTGGGCCCCTCACGCTGTATATCCCCTGTGCTTGCTTTGGTCTTCAGGAAACATGGCTTTACTCAGGAGTTTAGAGACTAAAAAAGGGCTTCATCTCTTCTGGCTTTGGCGATTAGATAGATGTCTATGTCTAACATAGATGCCCCCATTGTAGTAGTCAACCTGCATCATTACTGAGGGACTGCAGCCTACTGCCAGGTGGGAAGAGCTGTTGAAAAAGTGTCCTCATGGTGTACAAGAGGAAAGGGATCATAACAACCACGTATCTGCAGGTTAAAGCCCTGGCACAAAGACAGAAGGCAGCTAAGGTAGGATGTTCAAGGAATAGGGTCAATAGGGCTGTCAGGATGAACGGCTTGGGCACTGTGGCTGCAAACTTCCAAAGTGGGCACATGGCTCACAGGGGCATCCTGGGGGCAAACTGTGGCCATCGCAGATGCTAAGTGGGTGTGCTTGGGGTGGCTGTGATCCTGAGGGCAGGCTGCGGCAGGGCTTGCAGGTGATCTAGGAGACTCATTGCCTGCACTGACAGCAAAACTGCTCTGGGGAACAGACCCTCGAAACATCACAAAGCCGTATCCTTTGAGTCAGCATAAGAAGGACATGGACCTTTTAGAACAGGTCCAGTGGAGGACCACAAAGATGATCAGAGGGTTGGAGCACCTATGCTATGAGGATAGGCTGAGAGAGTTAGGGTTGTTCAGCCTCGAGAAGAGAAGGCTCTGGGGAGACCTTATAGCAGCCTTTCAGTACCTGAAGGGGGTCTACAGGAGAGATGTGGAGGGACTCTTTATCAGGGATAGGACGGGGGAAACAGTTTTAAACTGAAAGATTTAGATTAGATATTAGGAAGAAATTCTTTGCTGTGAGGGTAGTGAGACACTGGAACAGGTTGCCCAGAGAAGCTGTGGATGCCCCATCCCTGGAAGCGTTCAAGGCCAGGCTGGATGGGGCTTTGAGCAGCCTGGTCTAGTGGGAGGTGTCCCTGCCCCTGGCAGAGGGGGTTGGAACTAGATGATCTCTAAGGTCCCTTCTAACCCAAACCATTCTGTGATTCTATGTCTCTATGATTCTATGAGTCAAAGGCAGAATGAACCAAAGCTGTCAAGGATGGGGAAAGAACTGTCACCTCCAAGTAGGATGCAGTAACACAAAGGAGCTGGGGCTCCTGAAGAGCTATTTTGTACCTGCTGGGGCGAAGAGGAATAGTTTGGTTTGTGTTGGTTTCCTAAAGCTGGCCCCAGGAGGCAGATTCCTGCATTGAGTCCCCTGTTGTGTGGTGTGTGAGCACCTCTGAGGCTCACGGGAGGGAAATCCAAGGCACGGCAGCAGATGCTGCATGGGGCAGGAGTGATGCGCTGTCAACTCTTGTATACCAGCAGCTAGAGGAGTGCAGTTCTGCAACAGGGCTTTGGTGTTTCTTAAACTGAGTCTGCTTGCGCAGCCTCTCTTCGTTGGATGAGGAGCAAGGAGAAACAGCTCAGACCAACTGCAGTCAAGGCCGTGCATTTACTGCCTGCCATTAACAGCTTAGTAAATGAAAAATTGGTTTTGCAAGAAACATGCTTTGTGTTTTGACCTAAGTCACATAAAATAGCTGCAGCTGTAGAGTATGAAACAGTCCAAGCTAAAGTGGTGAATCCAGCTAACTGTTATTTGCAGGTCATGTCACCCATGTGTTTTGAGTGCTCAGACAGCGTAAAAGGCTGTAACTCTCCAAACTAAAGCGTTTCGCCATAATTGATTAATCTTTTGGCACAGACCTTTTTAAGTGTTTTATTCTCTGGGTGCTATTTTTCACATTTTGTCTCCTTATTAAAAACTGCAGTCACCCAATCAGCTCTCAGAAACAATGACCTATGACTCATGTAACCATTGACAGACTGTTTTGGAACAACTCACAAAAAGCTGAAATGCATTAAACTATTCAGCTAATACATAAATAGAATACAGGGTCAGTTTGCAAGCCATTTGTTAATAGACTAAAGGGCTCCCTTCCCACAAAAAATAATTTAAAACATGATTTATCCAGCTTCTTCCAGAACAATTAATTCTCTCCAGAGTCTCCTCGATGTGAGTTACAGATATAAAGGCTAGGCTGGCTATAGCTGTCAAGGACAACCTTTTTGCAGGTTTTGGATCATTTCTGATTCCTTATATGTTGGCACAAGCCTAGCCAGCTATGGTAACCTGGCCTGCAGATAAATTTCAAGAGTCTTCTGTATTCTTTCTATCAGTTCAACAGCAGAGCCCCCCTAATATTGAAGCGTTGGGCATTTTCTGTCTGTTACAGGAGTTTCTGAAAACTTGTGGTGATCCTGGTTGAGCAAGCTGATAAAGCAGAGAAGTTGTTCTTCACCTATACAGGCCAAATGATCAAGAAGTTGATCACAGGCTGTGATCAAGAAGCTGGCCAGAGGATTGGATTTGACTGGAAGAGGATTGGGAATTACTTTCTCCACATTTGGTTATGTTGGAAAATCTTTTGTTGTTCTGAGGAGATTCCAGGTCTCATTGTAAAAAGGTGGAAATGCCAACTAACCACTGAACTAGTTGCTCCTGCCTTCTCCCTGCAGTACAATTAAGAATATATAGATATCAAGCTGTACAGCAGGAGATTAGAGGTTAATCTAGTCCAATATTCTGTTTTCAGTAGTGTCCAATGGCAAATGCTTACAGAAATGCAAAAGAATAGAGCAGACAGATTGTGGTAAGTCAGTGCCTGTTTGCAGCTCAGGGTCTTCCTCACCTACACAAACTATCCGGTTTTCTGATAGCCCTCAATGGAGTTTTTTTTCTGTAAGTTTGTACAGTCAGTGCTTAAATTCATGTAACCTCAGCATCCATTATGTTCTAGGGTTTTACCAGGGGTAGCTTCTGCTATTCATTTTGAACGTAATTCCAGATAATTTTAATTGATGCCACCTACTTTTAGTGTACTGTGCGACAGCAAACTGTAGCTCCCCATTCAACTTCATACCACACAAGATTTTACAGATTGCCATCTTTACTGCCTTGATTGCCTCTTCTTTAGACTAAGCATTTTAGCCTGTGCTGAAGACATCTGATCAGTCATATATATCTTTCCATCTCAAATTCTAATATAGACATTATGCCTCATTACTGGCGCATGTAGCTGAATGTGCCAAAAGACTTTACTCTCTGCAAGTTTGAGTTATTTGGACTATCTGCTAAAGCTGGCTGCCAAACCAAAAACCTACTTGTCGGATTTCTGGATCTGCCTGTGGGTGCCCAAGCCGGCAAGTCTCCCAGCGTCTCCGCAGCAGCAGAGTACTGCGATGCAGCCTGTGCTGGTTCCCTCTGCACCAGGCTCTTAATGGTCACATGCATCGCACGGGCACTCTCTTCATTCGCTCTGCTCCACGTTTTCAGCCAAAATGGGAGCCAAGCATAACATTGCACCTGCCTGTCTGCAGTATGCAAATCCTTTTAACCATTACTGACCCCTCTCCTGTCCTGTCCTGGCAGAGATGGGGAGCTCCGGCAGCACTCCCTGACCCCTTGTTGGGGAGAACCCCCCTGTTCATCAGGGGGCTTGGGCTCGGGCTCGGTCAGCTGGGTTTCCTTGTGGCCCCTCTTGAATCACCACACTGGTGGGAGAGCCAGTGGGCTGCTGGCAGACCCAGAGTGGGGTTCTGTGGGTAACCCAAAGTGCAGATGGGGTTAGGTGCAAGCTGCAGTACACTTCGTAGAGGATGGACGTGACCGGATGGGGGAGTACACACATGGCGTTATGTCACCGACTGCAGCTGGGCTTGACTTGCTACGTGGTCATAATTTTGCATATAATTACATGAATTCTTTCTGGTCTTACAAGGCTCTTCTTTCAAAGGTCAATCATGTTGTCCAGATATGTTTTGCTAATGCTTTAATATGTAATTATGATATTATAGAACTATGAAGGGTATATTACTGGATTACCTATCAGCATCCATCCTAAATGATCCATGTTGTATAAAGCAATATATTTTGAAATGAAATATGACCCTAAAAAAAGCAAACAGCTTTTTAAAGAAATACATTACCTTTTTGTTTTAAAAGGTAAAGGAAGTTATAAAGATTCATTATTTTTCACACATGGTTGTGCTTTAAAAGGCATCAGATGGACAGGGCTAAGTTTCACAGCCAGAAGAAAGTCACTGGCATCCTCTATAAATCAAGCTTTCCTTTCTTTTGCTCTCCTGAGCCAGGTGCTCCAAAGGGTTACCACTAGAAGTTAAATCTTTCCAATAGGGAAAAATAGCAGTACATAAACCCATGTAACTTTCAAAAAGAGAGAACTGATAATACTTTGTGCCTTTGAAAACATGTCAAACAGACCCAGAGCTAGTGCTTTTCTAATGAACTGTGAGCTATGGGCTTCCTGGGACCACAGAGATCCCTTTGCAGCTTCTTAGGGGAGACAGAGGATCTCTGAAAACTTCCTAGAAAGAAAGAAAGAAAGAAAGAAAGAAAGAAAGAAAGAAAGAAAGAAAGAAAGAAAGGAAAGAAAGAAAAGAGAGACTATGTTTTTGAATGACAGTGGTAAAATTGAATTCATTGGTGAGGTCATCTGGTTACTGTGGGCATCAATGTGGGTGCAGCTGCCCTCACCTACAACACTCCTAAATTTGGTTGGCGTGAAATCTGGATGCAAAAAGGTACCATCATTTCTCATCCCAGACATATAACTTGCTATTTTTCAGCATACAAAATATAGTCACTTAGCAATCATAATTGTTACATATATCCTCAGTCCTAAAGAGTCACTTCCCTAAGGTAAGACAGGGGAAGTAGGAGTACTAATTATAGGTGTTTACAAGGAGAGTGACATTAGAAAGGCACGGGAGGCTACTTATGATTACCTCTAAATAAGTTTTATTAGATATACATATAAATATACATATATTAAATTAACATTTATTATGTCTATGCATATGTACGCATAAAAATAAATGTCTTATAAAATATATAGAAATGTATATACCCACCACCCCCAACCCTAAATTCTAAAATCAAAAGTATCCCATTTGGTTTTATAAGTTAGGAAATGATACAGTCTAAAAGAGGGACTATAGTTAATCCTCTGTTTGAATCTTTGAGTCCTGACATAAGGTAAATCTCTTTCTAAAGACTCTGGAAGGAAAAAAATAGGAGACATCTTCCTTAGGGAAGGCTTTGGGACAACGTAGAAAACATGCCTCAGGGCTTGTTTAGGTACAGATGAACTTCCTTTGAGTGGGAGGAAGGAGGCAGACTAAATAATGGCTCATAGTGAGATGCAGCTCTAATTTCTATCTCTATGAGAATAACGGCAATGCTTGTTGGATACTCTTCCATAAAGTCCGTCTGCTCCTCTCCAAAACTGATAAAACAGTACAGAGAAGGTGATAGATAGGTTACGTACAGCTGTAAGAATTTCTGTCATTCTTTGCTATGGTATTACACTAACGGAGAAGGTAATGCACCAAAACATATTGAGTTTTGCTCACCTTCAGTGTAATTAGAGTTAATATACGTTTTATTATTCCTTAATGTGTAGAGCCAACAGATTTCTTATCATCAGTGTCCATTGGTCCTGAAACAACTGAAATGAAGTGTTGTCCTGCTTTGAGGTAAAACAGAACCAATTTTCTGTTTTGTAATTTTACTTTTTAGCTGGGCCTCTTCTAACTATATAATCATCAACAGAATCAACTCACATGCTGCCTTTGAAGTGAGGGTGCCGTGGGTAGTCAGATGAGCGAAGGCATGGCAACCTGAAATGAATCCTGTTTTGATTTTGCCAGTTTATATACGGAACTGGACCAGGATATTTCTCTGTATTTTCTGATTACTTTTGATGACATGGGAAAACCATTATAGATTGTATCTACCCATCTGCTCCTTTCATTGCTCAATAGTTAGAGAAGGAAATTTTTTTTTTGAGTCTGATCTAAGCCACAAACTATACTCCCCATAATTTTGTTATACCGGCCAGGCTACAGAAATTCTGTAGACATTTTCTGAAAACTGAGTCTTCTGAAAGGATTTCCTGGCAGAAAATACAACATCTTCATGGAACCCTTCACTGTGGGGCTGTTTAGAAAATAGGTGCCTGGGAATATCTACATAAGGTGGATAGAGTGGGATCAAACGATGGTGACAATTGAATGCCTCGATTAACTTCTTTTGTCTGGTTTTTTTTGGGAAGCTAATAAATGTGTTTGAAGAAATATATAGTGAATGGAGGAGATCCTCAGTTGAATATGTTGCAGTCATATACTTATAAAAGTATGAAATAAAAGATCAGCCACCAGATTGCTCAAAGCCTCATCCAGCCTGGCCTTGAACATTTCCATGGAAGGGGCACCCACAACTTGTCTGGGCAACCTGTTCCAGTGTCTCACCGCCCTCACAGTAAAGAATTTCTTCCTAATATGTAATCTAAATTTACCCTCTTTCAGTTTAAAACCATTACCCCTCATCCTATTGCTGCACTCCCTCATAAAGTTATTATATTGTTATTATCTTCATATTGTTGTTATTATTATTATTATTATTATTATTATTATTATTATTATTATATTGTTATTATCTGTAAGGAAATCTGCAGCATGGTTTGCTGGAGCTCAGTAGACATAGTGGGAACATGTTTAACGCTGAACTGTTACCAGGATGTCATGGAGTGAAGCAACAGCAAGTTCTTTATCTGCAAAAGCAATTAGATAGCAGTCTCACAGATGAATTGGTTGTTGAGTGGCGCTCAGAGGAACACTTCTCTTTACACCTGCCCTGTGTGGCATCTGACAAACAGTAGTGAGCTATTAGCAGTTATTGACATTTGTCAGCTCTCTGGTTTTCTAGCAGGAAAACGGAAATGGCAGCAATCATGCCCAATTTAGTTTCTCATGATGTCAGGGCTTCGTGGACTCACACACACATCAAGAAGCACCCAGAAAAGGTTTACAGATGTGCAGAAGGCAGTCAGCTATGACAGTGATGTTGCCAATGTTGCACATGGATCAACTAACGATTAAGATATCAAAAGCGATCACCGTAGCTTACTGACAGCGAGCTCAATTGTTTGCACCTGTTTCCCCTGCATTACACATGAGTCTGGAATGGATTACCCTGCCTTGTGCTAGACACATTTCACCTTTCCACATCATGATGTACTCCAGCAACATCTCTGCTAAAGATCATGCTACTCACTTTACCATAAGGACAAGGAAAAAGAATGAGACAACTTGCTGCCTGTTTTCTCTTCGGTGAAAGATTTCAATTGCTACAGTGATTTACCGAGAACTTATTGGCCTCAACAAGAACTTATTGCTTCTCCTCTGCAGAATTCAGGTACTGACTGAAAGCCGTACAGTCAGGCATCATCCTGACCACTGAAATCCAGAAAGAGGCCTGGGCTTGGTCTCCCATGCATTAAAACTACATCTTCTTCTTACCATAGAATTTGTAAAGGGACTCTGAATACTTCGTGGCCAGATGCGTAGCACAGAGGAGCATCTGATCAATCACTTTTGGTTAAACTAACTCTGGTACCGATAGAAGTAAAGATACAGAAGCCCAGATCTTCTCCCTGAGGGCGAATAGAGCCCCAGAAATTTCACAGCAGCACCATTTCCCTGGACTTGGCTTCCAGTGTTACCCAAACTGGTTAAATCTAAGCTGCCACAAGTATGTCTGGCCATGCTGCCACATGCCTTCTGTTGTGATATAGGTACAGGTTTCATATCGGGCTGTGGGCAAACTGCTAGGATCAGGCAGCTGGATGCGTGCACAGACTTTTTTCAGGAATTATAGTGTGGAATTATCAGCCAGGAATTATGTTTGATTTGTCCAGAAGTTGTCATCAAAAGTACATTGTTGGGAGGGGGATGGTGAGAAGACTGGGTCTGGTGGTCTAAATTATTGTTAAAACCATTCAGAAAACAGGAAGATATCTTCAGAGAAAGCCAGTGTCAATTCAGAAATGGTTTTCTGTGAGAACAGCCTGAATTTATAAAGAACATTCAGAACAAATACACCAGCTGTGTGTCACGTACCAAATGCAGGGCCTGACATGCCAGTTAGTAATATAGCTTTTGCATGAAGTCAGCAATGAAAAGACATAAACCAAGCCCAAAGCATCTCACAATGAATGGATCATAAATATCACACTGTTTTCTTGTGTGGTACCAAAGCAAATAACATAATGGAATTTCTGGTAATTCACATTTTTTTCTGTTACATTATGTTGTCACCTGTCACAGACTTGCACGCGTTGCTTCATTTTAGGAGGTGTAATTTACCTGAATTACATAAAATAAAATTCCAACCTTATGGCATTTTAGGTTTTGCTTTATCAATATATTTAGCTTACTATGATTAACACACATTTCTTTACTTTTTCTTCATTTTCCATTTAAACTAATACAGATTCTCAGTAAGAAATGATAGGACAACATAGGTATTTTCCCCCAATGAGACAAGTCAGTATTTGTTAGATCATTTGGGCATATTTTACATTTTATTATAAATATCACACTATTACTAAAGACTAAAATTATAAACACGTAAAAACTATAAAAAATATGCAAGTGTTCAGTAATAATCTGACATATATGGGTAACATATTTCAGCCTGTTGGGCTTGTTTCATTGTGCTAATTTTGCAAAGAAGCTGAAAGAACTAAATAAACAAATACTTTCAACAGCTCATGGTTACGATCCAATACTGTATCTAACGCTTTCTGAAGAACCATTTGCAGTCAGACCTTGATCCTGTTAGAGGGAAAATTGTAGATCCCACAGGAGAGGAATGGGACATCCAAATGGCAGGACATTCAAATGAAAAACCAAACTATTCTTCACCTGTGCTCGTGCAGCTTTCTAGCGCATAAATGTCAGCACAAGCATTCTTCGAATATGCAGAGAACACAATATCAGCTTTGAAAACAGATCACCTCTTTTAAGACTGCGCTTCATCTCTTGTTAGGCTGGGGATTTTTTTCATCATACATGCTATAAATATCATGGTTAGCAAACACCATTCTCCATTTCTCCGGCTGGTGTTCACATCAGTTTGGCCTGATGGACAAGGCACTGCCCTTGGACTCAGAGGTGCTGGATGCTATTCCTCACTTTGTGAGAGTATTTTATCACTATAGATCATTGTTTTCCAACCTATAAATTGAAGATAAAACTATTAGTCTACTATATAAGAGGGGAAGAACTGATGAAAAGCATTACAAAGGTCTGCAATTACTTCTGTCAACATTTACAGAATCAGAGAATGGCAGAGGTTGGAAGTGACCTCTGGAGATGATCTGGTCCAACCCCTTGCTCAAGCAGGGCCACCTAGAGCCGGTTGCCCAGGACCATGTCCAGACAGCTTTGGAAGATCTCCAAGGATGGAGATTCCACAGTCTCCCTGGGCAATCTGAGGCAGTGCTCAGTCACCCTCACACTGAAAAAGTGTTTCCTGATTAGAGGGAACGTCCTGCGTTTCAGTTTGTGTCCATTGCCTCTGGTCATGTCACTCACTGGGCAGCCAATGCAAAGAGGATGGCTCTGTCCACTTTGCACCCACTCTTCAGGTATTTATGTATATTAATAGTACTTCCCCTGAGCCTTCTCTTCCCCAGGCTGAACAGATCCATCTCTCTGTCTCCTCATAGGAGAGATGCTCCAGCCCCTTCATTATTTTTGTGGCCTTGTGGTGGACTCTCTCCAGTAAGTCCATATGTTTCTTGTACTGGGGAGCCCAGAACTGGAGCCAGCATGCTTGAGGAGTCTCAACAGTGCTGAGTAGAGAGGAAGGATCACCTCTCTTTACCTGCCAGAAACTTTCTGCCTAATGGAGCTCAGGAGGCTTTTGGCTGCCTTTTCCATGAGGACATGCTACCATCTTGTGTTGAATTTGGTGTCCACCAGGACCCCCAGGTCCTTTTCTGCAAAGCTGCTTTCCATCCATTTGGCCCCCAGCGTGTACTGATGCATGGGGTTCCTCCTCCCCAGGTGCAGGACTTTGCACTTCTCTTTGTTGAACTGCATGGGATTCCTCTCAGGCCGATTTTCCAGCCTGTCAGGGTCCCTCTGAATGGTGACATCTGGTTTATTAGTTAATGTTTATGTTTTACTATTTATTGATCCTTTTCAAAATGAACTCAAGACCTTTTTTCTGCTCTATATAGTGAAAGTTTAAACAAATTAGCAAAAATGTAAAAATTTAGCAGTTTGCTTAGTCTATGTGACTCCCTATTCAGACATAGTTGTCAGCCTTTTCTCAAAAATTATTCATCAGACACGAGAGTCTTTAAGGTAGTCCTCTGTAGTCAGTGGAGCACTGAAATTTTGGGAATAGAGCAATAGCTAGTTAAGGCCAAAGCATATTCTGTAGATCGTGTTGATAATCTAACATGTCCCTGAGTTTATTTTATTAACACTGTAGTCCTTTTTTTTTTCAGATTAGAAATCACCATGAATTTGAAAGAGATACCTTAAGGAACAAAAAATAACCCTCTTACTTTGTTGCAAGCTGTCTCCGGACTGGAAAGACATAATTCTGATGTCATATGTAGACTTCAAGTGCAGAAGCTATCTTGTGAAATCATGCATGTGCTATCTTGTGAAATCAGCTACTACGTCTGAGTGAGCAAGAGGTATTTTACAAGGTTCTCCAGCGTGTGTAAAAATCATGAAACAGACCAAAGTAGCTCTTTTATTTTCCCTTTAAGGCAAGTAATTTGGATGTCTTCTAAATAATAACAATCACCATCCTCATCATCAAATATTCTGCAATTCCCATGATTTTATTATTGTTTTTATTTCTGTTTAACCTATAAGATACTGGCCAAAGACAGGGTTGTCTTCTAAATAATAATAACAGGAATCATCATCATTAAATATTCAGCATTTCTCATGATTTTTTTATTGTTTTTATTTCTGTTTAACCTGTAAACTGCTGGCCAGAGCCAGGGTTGTCTGAAAGACAGACAACAGCTGGACTGCGAGGGAGATGGCCAAGAAAGTCAATCATGTGTTCAGAGTTTTGGGCTGTTTGTTCCAGGCACCTGTGGTTGGCAACCAAGGATGCTACATGGAAGGCTGAAGAATGTTCTCCTCAATAAAACACATCAGAATTACAGTAATTAGAAAACATCAAAGTAGCAAAGGACCTTTTTGTTTTCCTGTATTTTACAATAAAATCAAATATTTTTTAATGTATTTTTTTCTGATCTATTTATTTTTGTGTGTATTAAAACAGAGCCCATATTTTAAAGGACATTACAAAGGATGTCATTTAAAGATCTCTCAAAGCCAAACCAAATTCCTTTAGCATATAGGATATCACAACATCTAGCCCTCGGCCCTTAGGAATAAAACAGGCCAATAGGAAACTTCTATAGTTTTGGTTTGGTTTTTTTTTTAAAGTCATTTATATGCAACTGCTGCTGATCGTTACCTAAAGTCATTATTTTACAAACATTAGTAAAGTAAGTGGGTCACAGAAATGGGACAGACATTAACTGAAGTACATGGTCAGATTACACAGATAAGGTGACATGTAAGAAGGCCCCAGACTATTGGGCCATAGTTCTAGGAAATATTTTTTTTACAATTTAGAAAGATGAACCCACTATTAGTGTATAAAGACTTCCCTTTATGCCATGCCACAGGTAAAACAGAAAGAATAATGCACTATCCAAGTTGAAGTACATTTGTTTGTACCTTAAGTATTAGACTAGAATCCGGGCCACTAGCTTCCATACAGAAAAAACTAGTGGTTAAGTCCATGACTTTAAAGAGGCTTAAGAGAGTAAAAGCTTCCATGTCAGTCTAGCTAGCTTTCCGAAATTAAAACTGTATATATAATTTTTGTATATATTTTTTTAATTGCATATATGTATATATATTTTAAAAAGATAATGGAAAATCGGTGTTGCTCCTCACAGAGAAATGCATTGTACAGCATCAGAGAAAGGAAAACATTAATAGTCTCTCTTGCAAATGTGTCCTACAGAACATTTTTTTTCAGTGACAGGAGAAGAGAATAATGCAGATCTCACAAGAACAAATTTTTTTTAAAGAGCTGATGTGGACAGTTTCGCAGACCGAAGTATTTTCAATGCATAAGACATTTATTGGTCCTTTATATTCAGAAATTACATCATTCACTATAATTGTTATTAATAATTAGCAGAATCAAGATCTTCCCCATAAATATAGTTTTTGAGGTGAAACAGAAGGTACCACCACGCCAGCAAACTGGTCTGGCTCAGCAGTGCAACTAATAGCTGAAGCACAATCTGACATGATTACTTAAAACCCAGCAGAAAGGGAAAAGAAAAGCAAGAAATTGTTACAAATATTTTGTGAGATCTGTGCAAGATCGCACTTAAACCCTGAGTAAGCTCTTACCTTCCATTGTGTGGGGTAGGAGGGAGTTCCAAAGTTTAGCTCTTTGCTGTGCATGCACACCTAGAGACCTCTTGCCTGCTTTAAACCTGCCACCTACTAATTTCATTTGATGCCTTTTAGACTGTGGTCAGGAAGAGGCAAGGAGCAGTTGATCTGTATCTGCTGTGCCACCCTTCATTTTGCAGACCTCTACCCCAGCCTCCTTCAGATGTCTTTTCCAGGCTCAAAAGCCCTCGCCGTTTCCTGCCTGAGCACTTTCCCATCCCTTTGATCATCCCTGTTGCTTTTCTTGGAATCTTTTTCCGTTCTACCGTATCCTTTGCAAGAAGAGGGGATCTATCTACCCTGTCTGTGAAGGGGCATCTGAGCTGCACAATGTTGAAGACATGGGCAGACCCCCCCTGCAGCCATATGGTGGTGAGCAGACCCTGCTGCCCCTCGTCCATGAGCACACTGAGTGGCACCTGCCTCTGCGCAGAGCCCTGGGAACTCCCCTGGTGACCTTCCTTGCTGTGAAAGTGACTTTCAAGTCCTAACTTCTGCTTCTGTTACTCACTCTTGCTTATAAGAATGTTTGGTCACTCGTTTCAAGTACTGTAATAATTTTCTGAGCCATGACTTCCCTCTATGAAAGCTCTGCTCAGTCATCTCTGGCACCTCTCATCCCAGGATTTCCTGACGCTGACTGAGCACAGGAAGCGGTAGGTGACACCTCCCAGGAAGGTACCCAAAAGCAGCCTGTCACAGATGCAGAATATTTGCACCTTAAGCAGGCAAAGCTGGAGATGCGTTTTAGCTCTTCACAGAGGGTAACGCTTGAAAGAAATGTGAGAAGACAAATTTTCCAAAAAATGGCTGTTGCCAAATTTACTGTAAAAAGATATTTAGTTTATAGAAATTACACTTTATATATATAGCGGTTGTAGCACTCACACACATTAGTTTATATATGCACACTATCTAAAGAATATATGGAAAAAAATAAAGTCAACCAGGTCTCCAAAACCCCTGTGTTACAAGTAGTTGTGGAAGCGTAGCTGAAACCACGGTCCTGCAAAATCCATACTTTCTTTCCATTTCCAACTTTGTTTCCACTTATTTTCTATGAGTTTTCTAAAATGAGATCCAGACTATATGAATGAAGTTTCCCTTGCTATAGCTGGGTATCTATTTCATACACGGGGAACTGAGGCAGAAAAAGAGCAAATGGATCCCTGAAGGTCACACAGGCCACGCACAGCAGCAGGCGTGGACGAGGGTTCACATTTTCAGGCTCAGGTTAATGCTAAGCATAGGACCGTGCCGCTTCCCCCAAGTTGGGGCTAATGTCATCTACAATATCGGTAACAAAGGGGACAAAGACATTTCAAAAGGGTGATTATTTCTCTCCGGTCCTATTCAAACTAGTTTTGTGAGTACAATCTTCTGATTGTGAACATTCGGAGTGCTTCACTGCTTCTGAGGGAAAAAATGTTTGCCCCAGGGCTATTTAAGCAGAAAGAGAAATGTCTCGCAGTGTTAGCAAACAGTCTGTCTTAGTCAAATGAATCACTCATACACAGCCATAAGCAGCACAGATGTGTTGTAATCACTGCTTAATAATTGCTTTCAGATCAAATAATGTTCAAGAGATTACCGCATCTGTAAGATGCTCTAAATAAAAGTACAGGACATTTTGTACAGACTGATTTAGAAAAGCATGCTGTTATTTATAGGGACAGCAACTTTGTGTTGTGTTACTGATGCACAGCGAGGCAGAATCTACATTTTAAGCACAAGAGGAATATAAATCATCTCAGTGCTCTCGTGATTGTAATCTTATTACCTAGGCCTTCCTTCAACATGGTCTTTGATTTAGAAAGCACCTGTAAAGCTGTTTGTGCCTTGTGTAGATCCTTCCCCAGTCCTTCTGGATGATGTTTATCATTCTGCACATGTGTGCTGTGAGCATCAGCTGAATTATTTCCCCGGATTGTCTGAAAGCGTCTCATCACAGTCCAGAATCAAATTAAGCATACTGCATATGCTCATTTCTGTGAGACTCGTGTCGAGTTTGGGGACTAACCAGCTACAAAAGCATCCACACAATAACCAGAGGATCGGCAGGTTTCAGCTCTGTGACCATTAGGTCTGGTTTGGTTTGTTTTTCTTCCCCTCTCTCCCCCTGCTCTTTAGAAACAGGTGGTATTTATCTAAGCAGCCTGCACTGGGCAGCTGGCTGATGGGTCCCTCCAGCTGGGCATCTTCTCTACATTTATTTCAACCACACCTGCTTCAGATAGCAAAAAAGAGGTGTTTTTATCTCCTGTATCTGGAGGAAAAGCAGGGGCTACGTGAGGTGAGGGGGAGGAAGAGGAGGGTGAAAAATCCTGGACCAATCACACCTCTTTCAGCTGTAATATTTTGTGAGATTTGCAGAGCCCATCTGGTCTTGTACCAGAGAAAAAAAGAGTGAAGTTCAAGGGCTTTTTCTTTTGCTCTGTTACACTACTTGCTTTAACACAGTTATTTCATTATCTCTTGCTATCATTTGATCAGATTTATCTTCCACTAAAACTTCCTTTCCCCTGAAGTAGACAGTGACATGAGAATGCATGCCTTTCCAAGCCTTTATTGTTCTGAATTAAGAAATGGTAGAATAGTCTCATGAAAGATTAATGACTTCCCGTAAGCATCTTTGTACCTGAGGACAAGCAATTACAAAAATATGTCCAAAAGAAAACAAGAAAGGATATTAGACTGTATTGGCCAGGTATTTCTTGGCAGACAGCAAGCTTAGCTTGTTAGACTGCCAGCATATTTAGAGCTAAGGCAACTTCTGTCTTGACCCCATGTATCATATTTTGTTTTGTACTTTAGTAGCAATGTTGTCCTTGCAAGAAAAAATGACACTCCACAGGTATTTTCCTTGATGCTTCATTGTACTTAAGTTCCCGTTTATGTGCTAGTACCTGTTTCTGAGAGGTAGCTCTCTGCTCAAAACTAACGCTTAAGGACTGAGCAAAAGATATGTATTTTCAGAACCTATTTTATGGTTATTGATTCTTGTTTTCTTTCCTATTTTTTTTTTCCTTGTGTGTGTAATTTTCATAAGGCTTGCTTTGGGCTCACAAAGAGAGCTAGGGCAAGAATCTGTAAGATTGCCTAAACCTTATACAGTCTCTAATACTCTGACTACTGAAGTGAACATTCATCATTTGATAGGCTTTCTGTCACAGCCTTTGGGAGAGGTTGGAAACCAAAGAGCTTCCTGTTTCTCCAAAAAGAGCACCAACACTGCAGTGTGGACTGGTAGCAACCTCCCTGTTTATCCCACCAGTATGTTGCAATTAAACGAAAATCCTGATGACAAAATATTGTGGAGGATCAGAGTTAAATGTATAAAAGCCAGCAGAGTGGAGGCTCTTTACCACATTCTGACCTTGGCCCACCATCTCGGGAAGGACAGTGCAGATGCCCGAGGGATCACCTCTGTGATCTCGCTTTGTTGGAATTGCTGGACTGGAGGGACTTCTGTAAAACCCCCACTGGAGGGTCAGCTTGTAATGACACTGGACCTGCTTCTGAAAGCTAAAGGTTGATGCTACAGCCTGCCTAAAAAGGTGGGATTTGACTGGATGTAGCCATGATGCACCTGGTTTCCCTGTCTAGATCCTCCACACTATGGGTGTTTTAGCATAGATGGCTAATCTATGTAAAATTACTGAATTTCATCCTTTTCCCAGTAAAGCCAATAGACCAGGATTTACGGATTCTGAGAGCTCAGCTGAGTACCTGGACAGGCACATTCCTTGGGGACCCACGTTTCATTAAGTCCGAGATTTTCAGTGAACTGTACTATAAAATCTCTCCTTTGATGAAGGTGCTACTTCGTGCCTGCAGATGGGTGTAATGCAGCCTACACAACCTCTTTTTTGTGAATGCAGAAGAATATGCTGTTCATATAGGACCAGTATAGTTCAGTCTATTTTGACATCAAAGCAGTTTTAATAGCGAGTGGACCAGATGTGAAAAGGCTGTTACTCAACAGAGAATAAAGGTGTGTTACGATCGCTTTTATAATACCAGCAGAACAAACCAAGATGAGCAAAAGCAGTGCGATTAAAAGTGCATTATTCATTTTTATTCAACTAGAGATCCTTAAATAAAAACATAACCTGCACTTAATGTACTCTAGAGGAACAAGCGACATCGGTAGTAAAACTATCTTTTGTTTCAATGGATGAGTTTTTTGTTTCAGCCAATTGCCCTGCAGTTGCACTGCTAAAATCTGAGACTGAAGAGTACGTATCTTTGAAAGCAGAGCAGGCGCATGGGGATACATCAGCTTCTTAAATCCAAAAGAAGTGATAGCTACTCTGCTATGGTCACAAGAGGATACTTATTATACCTCATTAAGAACTTCTTGTGAGACCAGTGAAGGCTATATTGTATGGGCTTATTGCATCTTAAAAAAAAAAAAAAAAGAGAAAAGCATAAATCTATTTTTACAGTTAAGTGACACCTTAACTGACACTATTAAACCCACTAAAGCAGAAGGACTGAGTTAACCAGAGGGACTATAGTACACTGCTGAAAGTGACAGACCTAAATGAGGCAAAAAGAATAAATGCCAATGAAATTAAAATAATGAGAAAAGGGGTAAAAAAATCTGTATAAATGCTGAAATATGTGAAAATTAAACCATTATTTTGACCCTAGTTATGGACCAAATATTTTGACCAATGATAATTCCGACATACGATGTCCATATAAAAACCTGCCATTGTCCCTAGCTGGGTTAGCCAATTTTTCCCACCGCCACTTTTCCACAATGAAATGATGTGAATAGGAACTTTTCTTCTTTTGAATGAGATCATGCAGTTGTCGCCCACAAGTGTCAGCACAGTAAGGCAGACATGCAGGAGACTACAAAATGAAGAGTGGCGAGCAGAGGATGGCGTAGTCAAACGTTCAGGTGGGAGAGCAGTTGCAGCATATGAGACCTTGGCCAGCTTGGACAATACACCCTTACGCAGCAGTATGTTGATTTCGGTGTGCTGGATTTGCAGTTGTTGGTCTCTAACCTTATCTTGGTGGTCTGTGAAATATGCTGAGAGCTCATGGAGCGTCAGCTGCCCCAAAAGAGTGGGAGCGCTGCTGAGAGAAATTCCTACTTCTCTGACTTCATGTCATGTCTTTGTAAAATATGCATGGACTGAGTCCCCAAAATTCCTAATATTTGAAGCAAAAAGGCAAACATTACTAAATGTTATAGTAGGTGAAGATCACAGTTTTCAGGACTCTGAGAAAATTCACAGATAATCTGTTCTTATATAGTGCTTTTCTTTTTATGTGATCTTATATTCTGTTTTATTCTCAGCTCTGGATAACGTGCCTTTTATATTTTTTTTGGCAGTATCAAATCTGGTTTGTTTACTGCTACCTGTTCCTCATTGCAGTTGTCATAATTTTCACAACTGTCTAGGTTTTGTTTGTTCGTTTGTTTGTTTTAATATCTGTCACTTGCAGGAAAAACTCTAAGCCAAATCAATTCTCTTCCTCCTGAGTTCAAATCCTATTGCCTGAAGAACTATAATGATACTGGATAGGATAATTTTCCATACAGCTTTTGGTGTAATGAAAATCTTCTGCGAAAGTGAATGCAGACGTGAACTGCAGCATACACCGAAAACACAAGGAACTGCTCTTTATGGGAGATCACTCCAAGAAAGCTGGGACAAGCCTGAGCCAGTTGCCGTCTCATCCATTTTGGTGTCAGGTGGAAGGAAGATTAGCATGAACATAAATGCATTAAAAATGTGAATGTTTGAAGTTACTGTTTGCAGAGAAAGCATGAAAGTGTCTTCAGTTTCTAATTTCTACATGCATCGTTCCTGCCGTGGAAGCGTGGCACACTCCAGCCAGTATCCCTGATGGACTGAAATACTCATATTGAGCCTTGACTGACTGCATGTAAGTCTTTCAACAACGGGATTTAACATTCTGACCTAACATTTAATGTATTAATCCTAATTTTATGCTGATTCTAAGACTCTCCGCTGTATTAAATCAACTTAGGTTAATTCCAAATTATATCTCTCCCACCCACTATCAATAGGTCCTCTGTTTGGTTCCCCCAGAACTGACCACCCACTTTTATGAGAATCTGCAGCGAATTAGAAAATCTGTCATTGCTGGAGGAGCCGGACAGCTAGGACATGGCCTGTCATTCCTTCCATACAATACACACCCTTTGTCTGCTATCTCTTAAACTAACCTGACATAACTTAGCCTCCCGGTCAATGGTATCTTTATTCTCTCCCAAGGAATGCTTCGTTCACCAGCGTTATTAAGAAATTTCTGGACAATGTTTAGTGGCTGCGCAATCATCCAAGGTTCTATTAAAAAGCCATCTGGGTAATTAATAGCACATTTGTTCTCAGCCTCCTCCCAATTTGTCCATTAGTGGAATAAAAGCACAGGACAAAGGGTAATGTGGTTAAGTTATATTTTACAAGAATTCTTCAGGAAGTTGAAAACACATGATAGTTTTCCAAAGATACATATGTTTATGGGCACTCTACGAGAGTGGCAAAACTGCACAAGCCAGGGGCTCTTAATCAGGCTTGTCCCCTGTCGATAGTGGATTGACTATTGACGGCGCGCTGCCTTGCGTTGACGCTCTCCAGCCCGAGATGGGGAGGGTGTGCGAATGGTCTCCTTCATCTCAACTCAATTACAGCTGATAAAACCGATTCCAAGATCCACGTCAGGGCACCACATCAAAACCAGCACGAATGACTTTTGTACTCTTTCACCTGATATTTGAAGGCTTTTCTGAGGTTCCTTTTTAATGTTTCCTCTTGAAAGCGGGATTACAGCCTCAGGCTGCACTCTCTGAGGTTGTTTTATTCTTTCCCTTTCATTTGCTCTTTTTCTTCTCCCTTGAAAGCACCTGAAGAAGAAACACTTTAAGATATTAGAAGTTTGTTATTAAAATTAAGAAATACTCCACTTAAGCTTGGATTTTTAGTCTTTTTATTAATTTTTTAACTCCGGTAAGGAAGACAGTTACTGATATTTTGTGCCTGTTGGCACAAAGAAAAGCCAAGTCTGTATCTTTTAAACTACTGTGAAATGAACTATTGCTAAATAGCTACACTTCAGCAGCAGGGATCTCTCTTGTACCACAGGCAATTAAAACTAATGTTTGCGTGTCCTCAGTTATAATTGGGTGTAGGGCCAGAGCTGGTGTAAACTCAGTGATGAGCTCAATAGGACCGTGATGATTTACGCCAGGGGTGGATCTGGCCTCTCAAGAAAATGAGCCTGAAATTCATCAGCCAGTCAGATTTTTCATATAAACTGCATCGATTAAAAGTTGGATTGCAGATGAAACGTGATTTTTCATTAAAAAAGCACCTGCTTTCTATGGAAATTTTTGTTTGAAACGTGATTTTTCATTAAAAAAGCACCTGCTTTCTATGGAAATTTTTGTTTCTTGGAGTTGAAAAATGGAATTTCTGAAAACCAAGACTTATTTATTTGCCTATATTGTCTCAGAGACTCATGGAGTTTATATTTCTGTTGTTTTATTTGTCTTTGTGGGCTGTGCACTGCAGGGAAAAATGCAACTCCCCAATGAATCATGATATGACATTGTCAAGGTTCTCCATCTCATGGAGACGGCAGCGCAGATTTAGAGAGCCTGTGCAGGCAGCACGTTGTGTTTATGCTTTTCACAAGCAGTCTGGTGTACAGAACACCATGGCAGGGTTTTGGAAACCACCAGCCTCCACTTTTATTGATTTTGATTTTAATTTTCTTGGGGTGAGGGTGCTGGTTTGTTTTGTGTTGGTTTTGGGATTTTTCTTGTTGGTTTTTTTTTTTTTTTTTAATTTTAGCAAATTCCCTGGTAGGTACAGCTACCCAGTGTCGTTTGAGCTTTCTTGGAACATGCTTTCCTTTCTTACTGGTTCTTTGTTTCCCACACTGACAGCAACTCTCCTTTGTCTTGTATTTTAGGAGATAATTATGGATCAATAACAAGCAGTGTGTGAAATTACCATTTTGACCATATCTCCTGAATTGTTGCAGCTAATGGGATTTCCACCCGGGTGACAAGGAGTCATTCTTTATAATTCTGTTCTCCAAACAGCAAACAGAGCTTTTTATTAATATGATTTTGTTTGCAAAACAGTTTTCCATTGAAAAATGGAAAAAACTTTCCTGTTTTCTACTCAGCCCTAGTCTTGGGGATAAAAGACTAAGTCCCATAGACAGCTTTTCCCCACCTCCATGGGGAGTGTTGGGATTTCAGACTGGATTTCAGCCAAAGCAAAGAGGGTGTAGGGTACAGAAGCAACACAACACACACACAGCGGGTTTTTAATTTACTTTGCACTCCAAAGCTTCCCCCCACACTTGTGTGAAGGAGCTCTTTCCACAGCAGTATAAATATTTGTTGACACTTCACAGCCTCAAGTGCCTGTAAGGACACTGCGTTTATAAAGTAAGTGCTCTGTAAATATTCGAAGGACTTAAGGTCGGTATGTCTAACTGTGCAGCACCCATACTTAAATTTTGTTTGCAGGCTGTAGATCTACCGGCACTAAGTAGTGCTCTCAGTAAAGGTCGACAAAGCCCTTCAAGTTTAACTTTCATTCTGAGAGTAATCTCATTAAAATTAACAATGAGCTTGTAATTCCGCAGATTCCGATGGACCTTGCTATTGCCACACCAGCCAGCAATCTTGCCAATCTTTTTTGGCATGGCACGGCTTCTCCTACACAAAACATCCCTTAGCGTCTCAGTCCTGTACATCACACTGATATATTCCTTAGAGCCATACTGGGCAACAGTGCCTCTCTGGGTAATATTTCTCTTGCCCGTGCTGTAGAAGGCATAGCAACTCACCCCACATGTGGCCCTGGGAACATGAGCATATTTTCTGACCTTGTGTGAGAGCACAGAAATTGGGGAGCATGTACACGCTTCTTTATACATCCTGAATGAAAAGGGGCAGAAAAACCACGTGGAGAAAGAAAGGACAATGGTACCGATGAATTGGGTTAAAAGTCTAAAATCACTCAGTAAAAGGCACGTGTGGTAGAAGAACAGTTCAGAAAGATTTCCACCACAGTCCCCCAGCTCACAGCTTCCATGGATCCCAGCCATTACATTCCCAACCTTGGTACCCTTCTGGGAAGTCCCTCCAGAGTTTCCAATGACACTTGATCATCAGTTGCACGTGCCCCTCTTTATGTCTAAATTAGCCTGTATGGGAGAATCCTGTTGTCTTAGGGTAATATTTAGGTCTACGTCTGTGTATGCTATTGGTATAAAAATCCCCCAAATCTCTGAACCCGTAAATGGTGTTGTTTGTACCTCGCGCTTACACAAAATGACTGGACCTGTTTTGTCTCAAGTTTTTACATGCTATTATGTTTGTTCACACTTTCCCTTTGGGTTTTTCTTCTTCAGTGGCTCTCATATGAAGGCTTCCCTCCAAGGGATTTACAGAAATGTTTTGTCATAGGGCTCAACTGAGCTGTAAAAAATTACTTTAAGACTTGTTTTAGACCCTTGTTCAAAGTGTACTGATGTTTAAGTGTTAGGTAACTTCTCCAGCTTGGTCTACAAGCTCAGACAGAAGACTTTTTAGAGAAACTGGAATTCCTCTGGGTCAGAGGCAAGGCGTGCTGTGTTTCAGTGAGGAGAGTGGGGCATTTCTTGTATGTCTTGGCTGAGCTGCCTTGAACAAATTGGCTCGCTTGCATCTGAGGTTTTTAACTGAACTCAGGAACAGTTGATTGCATGGGTGCATTAGGCACAAGACAAAAAATGACTGATTTTGCAGGTTGCATAGCAGGAAGTTTTCATTCTGTGTCTGCTGTGTTTTAGTTGCACCATCCTTTTTCGCAATAATACAGCATTTTGTGTTTGTTTTGTTTGTGAGAATGTGTGCTGGAAGAAGACTGACTGACTGACCCTAAGCTACTTACATAGGATATTTTTGTCTCATTGACTTTCTGACAAATGAAGGCTGCCTTCTATAAAACTTAAAAGCAGCGCAAGCTGAAGCGTTTCTGACCTGTACTTGACCTATTCAGCTTCATCTGCTCCTGACAGACTTTTCAACAGTGAGCTCACAAAACTCTCTTTTTTTGCATTACTCTTCGATGAAGCTTTTTTTTTTCCTTCACTGTTTTAGTTTCATTGAGCTTTGTGTTTCATTATTTCTGCTCGCTCTTTCCTCCCCAGGTTCAACTTGTAAGAAAAGCACAGAGAACGTTTTATTTACTACTGGTCGCAGTGTGCATTTCCAAACGGTGCGAGTGCGCTGGGAGCTTTCCACACATGGAAGAATAGGACAATTTAGGAAAAAAGGCTCCCAGTCACTTCATAGAATCATATATTCTAGCTGAATATATGCACGGAAATCTGCATATGGTGAGCTTAAAATGCTCCCTGGGGTCCTCAGTCATGTGTTCGAGGTGGTCAAACTGAGAAGGAAAAAATCCCACAATTTCCTCTCTTATGCTTTTCTCTTTATATCTCTCGAAACAAAGTGTTTCATAGTCAAATAATTTAATTTTAAGTAGTTCCATTTTTAGTATTTTGAGTCCAGTTTTCTGACATATTAAGTATGTCCTGTGAGGTGCTGAATATGTACCGAAAGCAGTAGGAGTAGGAGTAGGAGTTAAACACTAAGCATTTCCTGGAAAACTTTTCAGTGACAGAAAAAGTATAAATAAAGTTAAAGTCTTTTTTCTTCACCATCCTGTTCACCAAAAAAAGAACCATGTTAAGATGAGATGATTAAGCTACTACTTTGGTTTACTTTCCAATGATTTTCAGTTTGTGGGGTGAATAATAATTCATTTTTCTCAATAAGATGTGTCTTTTGTGTAGAAAAATATGAATGGAAATTTATCTGTTTTCTGCTTTATATGATATGGGTAATTGGAAATTAGACCAAATAGATTATATGAAGTCACTGAAGGAAATGCTGTACACTTCGGAACACACTTATTTGCACAATAAGATAGCAGCAACAGCCACCATGCTGTACCACACTGCTGTAATAACTTCTTCCAATGATTAAAGACAAAAATCTACTATATAGAAATCAACATAGTTTGTCCCTATTAGGGTAAACTCATTAGAAAACCCAGAATAGAAACATATAGACTACATTCAAAAGAACAGATTATGGACTAAATCAACCTGCTAGATCTACATCGCCTTGTTCCATACTCACAAACTTCAGCGTTTGAATGTGATATGCAAAGAAATCAAGAGGTGTAGACATCTACTGTTTCAAGGAATTTGACCTATTTTGGTGAGGTCCATTGCCCTGTAGTTTCTGCCTATGCTTTACGCACTTTTCCTACCCTCTGTGGCAGAGCTGGTCTCATCACAGGCACTGAAATGACATCAAAGTAACATTTCTAAAAAATTCCACACAAAGGAGAGAGGGAAAAGGAAGGCTGATGCCTTCCTTGCTCTTATTTTGTGCCGCATGAGACAATAAAATATGTACTACTGCATCATGAGGTCTCTGTCCAGAGAAAGACTGTGAATCCATTCTAGGCACAATTTTTTTTTCCTTAGGATAAATGGTAAATTTATTTTTTTAATTTATATATATTTTTTAATCCATCTTCAGTAGTTTTTCTGTAAATAAAATATCTCTCTTACACAGTGATTCTAGAGACACCAGTGCAATGAATATTATACTGAAACACAGCATAAGCACAGTCATCATCTCTGATGATATCATCAAGTGGGTCTCAGTAGGTGCAGTGTGGGGTTTTCAATTGTATGTGGAACCAAAAGATATTACGGCTATGTCCTGTTCACCGGCCAAAGATTTCAGGTTTTTACGTATGTTCTGTAAAGATTGTTGGCAGAAGAGGAAGGAGTACAGGGAGACCTGGGTTTCTGGATTCTGGGATGATAACTGAGTTAGATTTGTAAATAGCAAACAGATGATGATGAAGAAATTTTTGTTGACTGATAATGAAAACCAACTGAAAAGTGCAAAGATTAAATAATAACATGTCTGGAAGTCATGCATTGTAATTAATCTTCTTGTCCTGTTCATTCAGACTCCTCCTATTGAAGGACCTATGCCAGAATGTAGTAATCAAGAAGAGGACACAGATAATTCTCCATATCCCTACAGATTGATTTCCTGATTAAAAGTTTACATTTTCAACCTGACCTCTTCTTGGGCCTGGTTGTTAAAAGCACTAGTTAATTCTGGTTTACAGTGCACTACAGTTTATAATGTCACTGGTTGAATTGTTAAAAAAATCAAATATGTTATACCCAAACCAGTTATATGAAAAACATTTTAAAATATTCAGATGTTTTTCTGGGTTTGAGCTTTCCTATGTGGTCTTATCCTTGATTTTGTTTTTCTAAGTCTGAAAAAATCAGACCTTAGTGCATATATCAAAACATGTGCCTGCCATTTGGCTGTTTGTTGCAGACTTCATTTTCCTACCCTGAGACTCTGGGATAAGATACTTTCCTTCCATGCCCCATCAATTTGCCTTTCTCTTCCTCTGCTTCTCTTCACATCCTTCCTTACTATCATCGCAGTCTCCTGTTCCTACCTGATCTCTGTTCGACCTAACCCCACGTTTCCTTTCACAACCTCCTAGCCTCTCTCATTCTCACAACTTACCTTTTCAGGGTGCCCCTGGTCCTTGGAATTTCCCCGATTGTATCCTTACATCCCCTTCAGCAATTTCCTCACTCTAAGCATATGAACTCATAACTCATATGAATGGTTTTACATTAACAAATTCAACATACTTTCAAAGAGAAATTAAGATCCCTTTCCTGTTGCTGTAAATATGAGGTCACAGCTGTAGATGATGTAGTCACAGCTGATGATTTTCAATTTGTCTCTTGCCTCTCAGAATTCTTATTAGCTCAAAGGTATAACACAGATGATACATGGCTTCTGTATGTGGGACATTCATGCCTTCTGCCACAGTTTCTAATTATTTCAGATGAATCATCGTAGGAGAAAGTATACATCCAGAAAAATCCCCAAATCAGAATTTTGTTCCTATCCATATAACTACTCTGTAAAACGTTGCCTGACTGGGAAGTCTACAGTCCACTTAAGGTGTGCAGTTCACTGAAGCAACTTGATTCCCAGTATCCCATATGTCTTGTTGGAAAAAGGTAAATGCTTAAATTTGGTTTATTAGCTTGAGGCTGTCATGCAACCATTTCTTTGTACGTTCCTCCTTTTCTTTATCCTAAAGTATCCTGGAGGTTGAGCTGCTCTTTCCCTCATTCAACCTTTAACTCATGATGTGCTGGGGTATACAGAGCTTTTCTGGCAATGTAGGTGGCAGATTTAGTGCTGGTGTGAGTGAGGAGCCTCTGGCAGAACTGTGCTTTCTGATCTACCATAAAATCCTTCCTGAAAACGATTGCCTTGAGAGGACTAAACAAAAAACGAATAAGTAATCTGAAAGATACATTTTCAATTGGGTTCCTTATAATCTAGATATTGTCATACAGTGCCTTCAAGGTTATCTGTTTCCACAGATTTATTTGGAAAGGTGGAAGAAGAGGATGGGTAAGGTTAAATGCGAGGGTATTTCAAGAGGTGTGATTATAGTTTTGGATGCTAGTCTTGTGTGTAGGGTTTCCCTTAACAGTCTGTACAAACCATTTATAAATCACTCAAACAAAAAGTAAGTTGGGTCTTGGGAACTGGACTGCAGAAGATAGACACAGTTCTGTGTACGTGCAATTATATCAGCAGTTTCAAAGAAAAAAGCGTGACTGCAGCCAGGAAAGTAAAAGGATATTTCGCATATCTGAGCAAGTTTATCTTCTGTAGCTAAAGGCCTTCAGAAAACCTCTTATATCTAGAATGTGGTATTGAGTAGTCTCAATATGAAAGAGGTTATAAATCTTGCCGTAAAAATCCTCAATTTCTTCTGTGTCCTGAAAAGTATACCTGTTTGAAGCATCAGCATGGATTGCTATCATATATTGGTCTGCCTTTAACATAACTCACTAACGTAAAATAAATCACAGAAATAATGTCTCTGGTTGTGCATATCACTGCTGTTCAGCCAGAAAGATTTTACTGGACTAAACAGATGCTTTATGTGTGACATTCTGGAGAATTATGAATCAGTCAAGCTTAACCTTATGGTCCCAGGAAGACACAGAAACACCCTCTTACACAAAACAAAACTGTAAGCAATAAAGTAATGAGAAACATTAATAAAAAATAATACATAATAAAATTATGAGAAGCAGTCAGAACAGATTGCCAAAAGCAGACTGAGCCAAAGCTAGCTCCAAATCTAATTTTCTTCCTTGTTGAATAAGTAGTGTGATGGATAGGCAGGAAACAATAATAGTGACATATTTTGCCTCTAGGAAAGTTTTTAAAAATACAATCTCCACGTGCCATAACCATAAAGAATGGGAAAATAGTATTTTGACTATCCAAGGTCAAAGCTAGGTCAAGATCAGAAGATGCAGAATTGCTTGAAAATGTGTACCCAAACAGTAGTTATTTCGCATTTTCTGTTATGCATATCAGTAGGGTTCTGCAAGGATGTCTTCAGACAGTATCATTCAACACTTCCAAGTGTAGACTTGGCTGGTAGATTAGAGAAAGAGAACATGTTTACAAAACATGCAAAGAACAAAAGTCTGTGAAGGGTTACTAGCGGACTGGAATAAAGGATCAGCGTTTAAAATGACTTCGAAAAGTTGAGAAAGCCATCAATCAATTAATCGGATTAATTGCATTCCACGGAGAAAAATGCAAAGGAAAGAAAAAATGGGACCTCTTTAAGGTGCAGAATAATTGGTTGAGGTAGTAGTAAACATGTAAACAAAATAAGAGCCAAAGGGAAATGTGGTTCTGGTTCTTAATGTCAAAAACAGTCTAGCTAGAGCTAAAGAAAAAAATATTTTATTTGGCATTTATTAGACTTTATCTGGACAGATGTTTCTGTATCAGCAAACCTCCCTTCAAAAAAGCTGCAGATCAATTAGAGGCAGTCCAGAATGGCAACAGCAAAAGAGCTTTATAAAACATTATATTTTATAAATAGGAATAGGAAACATTAAGTTAATTAGTGAAGATACATCTGGGAGATATGAAAAGATTAACTACATCTATGAAAGCCCAAGTGACACCTGCCACGGGGTGGCCTAGCTGTAAAATTGAACCTGCCTTAGAGTTGACCTAGATGATATTTTGAGGCCCCTCCATTTCTGTTTTACGTGCTTATGGAGATGGACTCAGTTCATTTTAAAGCAGCATTTGTCATGTTTTCCTCTTCACGCTCTCTGAGCTGGTGATTCAGGAAGCTGGGGGCAGGTACAGGCATGCATTGAGTTAATGGATGTTTACACAAGGAGCAATGTCTTTGCATTTGAGGTATTCAAAAACAGATTAAATCAGAAAAAGAGCCTCAGTGGTGCAAAGGGAATTTGGATGCACGTCTGTATCCTGTAAAATAGAATAGAGTAGAATAGAATAGAATAGAATAGAATAGAATAGAATGGAATGGAATGGAATGGAATGGAATGGAATGGAATGGAATAGTTCAGTTGGAAGGGACTTCCAGCTTCAGTTGGAAGGGACTCCAGAGGAAGGGATCATCTCGTCCAACAGCCTGACCACTTCAGGGCTGACCAAAAGTTAAAGCGTGTTGTTAAGGGCATTATCCAAATGCCTCTTGAACACTGACAGGCCAGGGGCATCGACCACCTCTCTAGGAAGCCTGTTCCAGAGTTTCACCACCCTCTTGGTAAAGAAATGCCTCCTAGCATCCAGTCTGAACCTCCTCTGGTGCAGCTTTGAACCATTCCCACGTGTCCTATCACTGGATCCCAGGGAGAAGAGCTCAGCACCTCCCTCTCCACTTTCCCTCCTCAGGAAGCTGTCGAGAGCAATGATGTCGCCCCTTAGTCTCCTTTTCTCCAAACTAGACAAACCCAAAGTCCTCAGCCACTCCTCATAGGACATGCCTTCCAGCTCTTCCACCAGCTTTGTTACCCTTCTCTGGATGCATTCAAGCAGCTAGATCTTCCCTAACAAGCCAAAACCATAAGCTAGCACTACTATTGAGCCATATAACCATTAAGTGCTGAAAGTGTTACCTTGCCCACATTGCTTCAGGTTTTGACACACTTTCAGGACACAAGAACGCCATTCTCCGTGAACGGCCTGATGCACAGAGAGTCTAGCAGCAGGTCAAGTTGTTGCAAGGCTTATCTTTACACCTGTGGAGTTACGGAGAGATGGACTGAGATGTCTGCTTACAGTTTCTGCAAGCATTGGAAACATGGCTGCTGTTTAGATGTGTGGACGGTGTGGTGTGGGCTACTGGGTGGGTAGACAAGGCATGGGCCACATAAAGTTAATTTGGTCAGAAGTGCCTGTGAGGTGAGAAGCATTCAAATCACAGCATTTCCAGAGTGTCACTGAGTTCCTCTTTCTCTGTGGTCATGTGTACAGACCTCTAGTACAATGAACCTGATTTTTTTCAAGGATGAAGGAAGGTATTTGTGGGGTACTGACTCTGACATTTGGCTTAGAGTCCTCAGGGCAGTCTTGGGAGAAACTTTTCTGAATTATGGTTTATGTGATGAAGACTATATAGCTCCTTAATACCTCATTTGTGACGGTGGAGAGCACAGGCTAAACAACACAAAAGAAACACAGAACTGTGACCTGATGCTTAAACTGATTTCTGTGCCTGTTGTCACTGCGTATCTTGATGGATGGACAAAAGCAGCCTTGTCCAGTTTGGTTCTGATGAAGGAAATACACAATATAGCATTTGTGTGGCTGCAGGAAAACTAAGCTTTGATTTCTAATTTGAGTTATTTTGATATCTTTTTTTTTTAATTAAAAAAAAACAACAGCAACCACCAAAAAGATAAGCATGTGGCATTTTGTTTGAATGATGACAATGTCTTTTTCAGTGAAGTTAGTCATTTTACTAATGATGAAAATACTCAGCAGAAGTTGTTAAATCAGTATTCAGACCAAAGTATTAACTGGATAATCGATTGCCAGAGAATGCACATTCATTTTCAAGCAAAACATTATGCCTCCCCTCTACCTTATTCAGAGAGTGAAGTAATAAAACGTATGGACAAAAAAGTTTGATTGTGGTGGCTATTTGTCACTCAATTTATTTTGATTCAAAAATGAAAATTGCAACATCACTTCATTAACTTACAGCTTGTTCTGGGATAACCTAATGCCAGCTACCTGTGTGATCTTGTATTCATGTGTCACTGAAGGCAGATCAGGTCTTTCGCAATATCTTAAAGGGTTTCCATCCTTTCAACTCTGTTCCTTTCTTCTTTTTTTTTCATGCTGAAGTCCAGGTGTCCTTGCCCCGAGCAGCCAGAAATAGCTGTTCAGTG
Source organism: Dromas ardeola (assembly GCA_013398915.1). Taxonomy (NCBI): domain Eukaryota; kingdom Metazoa; phylum Chordata; class Aves; order Charadriiformes; family Dromadidae; genus Dromas; species Dromas ardeola. Next base: position 162,593 of record VYZM01015868.1, read on the forward strand.
CAGGCATATCTGGCTCACACTCACCCTGTTGTCTGCATGTCTCTGCCACAGCCCCCTCCCCTCCCACACGCAGTCCCTCCACACTCTACAGCAAATGCAAAGCCTCTAGTACAAAAAATCCCAAAGCTTTAAAAACTTTTAAAACTACCACACACTCTTGAAAGAGATCAGGAGTCACCGAGAGTTTTTTCGATGCACCAGGCTGTTCTTATTGGAACGGAATTTGTTCAATGAAGTTATCTGTGAAGTTCATTTCCTAGGGTAATTCCTCAGAGCTGCCCCCATTCCCAGAGAAATACAAACTTCCTCTCCCCTGCATAATTCTTGGTAGTCTCTGCCAATCTTATTTGGGAAAAAAGTCTTTAAAATTTAGTCACAGGGCCTAACTTTGTCCCTTTCCCAAGGATTTTGTGTTCAGGTACCAAGTAGTGCCTCAGCAATTAATGATTAATGTTATCAACATAGTACTAGCACAGTTGGATGTTGAAGTCTTTTTCACCCTACATACCTGATTAAGCATTTGACCATATGCAGTAACTACTCGCATTAATGCACTAGGGAGAATCCTTAATGAAGTGTTAAATAGATTCCTATGGCACATTGCACTTTACTGTAATGTAAAAGACAAATTAATAAAGATTTGTGGAAAAAACAATGAGTAATTTGGGGAGAAAAGATATGATGACACAGTGTACACATACAGCCTGATTTACAAATCATCTTTGTATATTCTAGCCTAATCTTGGCTTTGAATGTCTTTCAAGATTTACCTTTTACTTAAAATTTTTCAACTTTTACCATTTGCTTACAATTTTTCAAGTTTAACTTTTACTTACCATTTCCAGACGGGTCCCTACAGTCACTCCAAGTCTTCAAAATCATACTTCTTTTGTCCTCCACATCCCAACCCCTTCAAAACGGTAAGTGTGTTTTTGCATAAAACAGATGCTTCTCTTAAAAAAAAAAAAGTTTGTTAGAAGAGAATAGACTTCAGGATCAAGGGAATTAGGTAAGCTGCATAATTATCAGAAAATACACGCTCCAGTGCAACTGGAAAGCACCATCTGGGATGTTTCAGACTTTAACAGTTGTACAAAAATCCTCTTGTTGAAAGAAACAGACACTGCAAGGGCATTTAATCATCTCACTTTCTTATATAAAAGGAAATCTCTGAACTCCTTTAGAATATCAGCTTTGGGTATAATTAGCCTGGTGATGATAATGTGCTTCACAAAGAGTGGTGGGCTTTTTTGAAAGATTTCAAGTATCTGAGAAACACATTTATCAGCTGATGTTATCTCTTGCCACTATCACCCAGTGATTTCAGTAAAAACGACCTGCAGAGACAATTTCACCTTGGCTACTCTGGAAGTTATCAAAGGCAATGCGCAAGACTCATCAGAGTGTCTTTAAGATGCATCAGAAAGTTTAGTTTGAGCCACATCTTTGATTTTGGACTATGATGCCTACCTGCAGTGTCCTCCTGATCACCTAGCATAACCACAGGTTGTGTGACGTTCTGCTCTAACACATGGAACTAACTTTAGCAGAGGTATTTTCAGCAGCTAGTGGAAACAGCTAAAAATACACTCGTATCTTCACAATGAAATCAACATCTCATCACATGACAACAGGTGTCAGCCCAGTTCCCTCCTGCACTGTTTTGAAGGAAAATTCATTATCCAGTCAATATTTTGGTTTTGGCTGTAAAACCAGTCAATCTGCATCACAAGCTACTGATGCTGGGCTTTGCTCAGACAGATGTATCTGTGTTCAGCTTCACTTTTCTTTTGGTGCAAATAGAAGGACTAGTAAAATCTCTGACTTTGATACTGCATCAGGGATTTAGTATACTCATTTTAGCTTCAGTGTTTCTTTCTCGCTGGGGTATAAAACAGTAGGTCTTGAAATTCTTATTTACCAGTGAGGCCTGCTTCTCTGTCTTGCAACTACAAGACACTCTCTTTCTTGGACTAATTGTTCCTAAGACCTGGAGCCCCACCTATGATGTTGCTGTTTACTTTAATTGCCGTGTAGCGCGTGGCAGGGGCTGCGTATGCACAGATGTTTGAGAGTCTGCCTGTAGCACTGGGGCTATACTGAAAACACTGAAGCTGATACAGCATGCGTCCTTACACTGTGCTGAAGGCCGACATGATCTAATGCTGATTTAAAAGTTTTGTGACTGCTGGGCTCTCCTGGTATGTCCCACATACAGCTGATTATGGCACTGCGGTAAGGTGGCCCTGTCGCAAGTTCATTTTGCCCACTGTATCCTGTAGACATCTATATTGCTATGATGACAAAACTTCTGAGGGCAGAGGCATTAGCCAACCTTATTTTTTACGCACAGATTGTCAACATCCTTCCAGTCAAATGTCAAAATTGATTCATGGAATAAGTTGTGATCCATCCACTCATGTGTCATGCTTTTGGACACCCACATGCTGTGCAGGTACAACAGTTGGCCCTGTTTGAAGTCCTGTTTGTTCTAAGAGCTTTCAAAAACCCGAACTGTGGTGGTACAAGTTAACTAGTAAGAAACCTAACCCAACTAGTACCTAACCAGTACTAGAGGAAGCCCCAACCACAGGCACAGGCTTGCTGACAAGAATATTGTCTTGTTACTCAGAAAAAAACCTCTAGACCAGTCCATGAAGACATGAGAATGTGTTTGTAATGTGGGGAGGGTATCTATATATACCTCTGCAGTTTCCAGCATCTCTGCTGTAACACCTCCTTTCATACAAAATTTGCTCTAACGTGACTGCGGTCATTTGCAATGCAGTTACCAGCACAATTACATCGACATTAGGAGCGGCTTGAATACCAGCAAGGAAATCCCAATGTACTCATTGCCTAAATCTCATTCACCCAATATAAACTGAAGTCGAAAACTTCCATTGTATTATTGTGTAGTAAGGACAGTAGCTGGCATAATATCTTTTAGTGGTTGAACATAAAAGGGAATTTTCACAACCAGTTCAGGCAGCCTGGGTCCCCCTTTTCAGGTGTGAAAAGTGAATCTAAAGCATATGACCAGCTACAGCAAAGGCAGCTTGTTACACAATGTCTGTCTTTGTTACAAGCACAAGCCAGTCTTACTGGAACCTGAAATTTTGCCATCTATACGGCTTTAATCAAACCAACAGATGTTAATCAGCTGGCATTGCTTTGTTCATGTGGAGTGTTATGTGCTGCTTCTGTGGAAAAGGACTTAAAAGAGAAAGCGAAGCACAGATGTCCTAAGCTCTAAACCCTGGGACCAGACGATGAACTATGCTGGAGCCGCTTGTATGCATGTCCCTTACAAAATGTTCAGAAATTAAAGTATGTCTCTTCTCCTTATGGTACAAGCCATGCTGTTGTGTGATTACTCTCACAGCACCATCCCAACAAAACTCAAGTCTTAGTCTAAAATGTATTCTTCTGTTTCTAAGCAGGGCTTATTTTACCAGCGTGTGTAAAACTGCACATTTCCTTGGAAGGCAATAAATACTGAGTATTTTAAGTCAAAGGAATAGTGTTGCTTGGCCTCTGTTATTCATTAGGACTCTTTTCTTACTGTGGGACTTTTGAAAAACAGATAGAAATTTCAGCTCAACATCACTGAAACAGAGAGAAATTTTCAATAATATTTTTTGTTTGCTTTGGAAAAAATGGAACCTGTGTGTCAGAGTAGGAAATTACAGGGATTCCATTTTTTTAGCAACAACGATAATTCTCTTTGGCAAAATAATATTATAATTTTCTTCTGCTTCTTTATTTCTGTTTTTGAATTTTGTATACCATTATTTATTGCTATATAAGAAGAGAAAGAAGAGTGAAGTTTGACATGATCAAAGAGTCCTGACTCAGCACAGTGCATGCAAGCCATTTCAGTTCAAGTGTTCAGTCATTAATTATCACAAGACTAGACTAGTCCATTAGTTGCTCGCAAACAAGAGAAAAAATAGGAGGAATCATGGATAAAAAGGAGACTGATTAAAAAAATGCAGTTACAGCATAACTGAAAGGGAGATCACTCATTTGACAGTTCATGTGAGAGAATGGAGAATGGTTGAGGGTAATTTTTTCATAGTAGCTTATATGGTGCTTCGTTTTGGGTTTGTGATGAAAACACTATTGACAACATAGAGATGGTTTAGTTATTGCTGAGCAGTGCTTACACAGAGTCAAGGCCTTTTCTGCTCCTCACACCGTCCCACCAGCGGGCAGGCTGGGGCTGCACAAGAAGTTGGGAGGTGACACAGCCAGGAGGGCTGACCCCAACTGACCAAAGGCATATTCCATACTGTATGACGTTGTGCTCAGCAATAAAAAAGCTGGGGGAAGATGAGGCAGGGGGGAGGTTCAGTGTTAGGGTCTTTCAAAGTAACTGTTACATGTGATGAAGCCCTGCTTCCCTGGAAACAACTAAATCCCTGCTTGCTGATCAGAAGTAGGGAATTAATTCTTTGTTTTGCGTTGCTTGCATGTGCAGCTTTTGCTTTACCTATTACACTGTCTGTATCTCAACCCACAAGATTTTTGACTTTTTACCCTTCCAATTCACTCCCCCACGCCACTGGGGGAGGATGCGTGAGTGGCTGGGTCAGGGGGAGCTGCCCACCATGGTTAATCCACACCACCCCATGGACGTCAGCACAATATAGTCAAACACGAATCAGACTGGTTTGGTGAATTCAGGTATACTGCCTCTTGGAGCTTCCTGATCAATACTCAAAATAGCTGATAAAATTTATCAGCAAACCTTGTATGTCATCTTTGCTTAGGAACGTTGGACCAGATGTGACTAAAACTCTGTAGCTGCTGTCACCTGTGTAACTGTAGGAAATTCTACAAGAGTACCCCATTTCTAGCATTCTAGAAATGCTAGAATCATAACAGAAAGCATCCTTTCTCAACAGGATTTCACCACAGCATCATCGCGAGTCTGATTGGCTTGCCCAGAGGTCACATCTTACACACTGATAGGAAAGCCCAACACAAGAAAAGGGAGCTCGCAAGTAGTCTGTGTCGACATAGTGGCAATCCTAATTTATGTCCAGGATTATTCTACCTCTGTCTAAATTGAAGTACTTAACCGGTAAATCAAAATTAGGATCCTGTCTGCCTAATCCTTTCTATATAACCACTGGGGAAAGATTTCTAGTGTCTATCCTCCGTTCACGCCATGAGCAACTTTAGATGCTTAATGTTGGGTAGCTTAGACCTCCCAGTAATATCTGGTACTTTTTTAGTGGTTATTTTTTTCTTAAGAACAGAGAAAGCAGAAATATGGGCAAATATTATTCTCATGCACTGAACACAATCATCTTGAGTATCACGAATAGCGATTCTGGAGCAGAGGTGGTTCAACAAAAGGGAGTCTTACACACCTGGGTCAAAGCGGGAGTTTCTGAGCTTTGTATAGTTTTTGCAGAGAACAAAAAGTTAGCTCACCTGTCACGCCAGGTTTGCCTTTCTGGGTGCAATATCCTGTTCGGACCCCCAAAGCACCACTGGTTAACAAACGTGCTCAGCATTGCTGGGGTGTCTGACACGGACATTCCACCAATTGATTTGTAATTACACCAGCAGAATTAAAGGATGACGTGTTGACGGGGGACATTCTTTTGATCCAGACTCGAGACAAAAAAGTTTTGGCTATGCAGGCACAGTTGTGGCTATACAGGCACAGTTATTTTTGGAAGTTGCCATTCTTACTAAATTATCCAACACACACAAAAGCTCATGAATCAGGTTCTTTTATTTGCGTATTTACAGTTTAATGTCATTTATGGTATCAAAGTATTTGACTTGTCAAACTAACTTAATGGAAAATTAACAGGGGTTCCAGCTCTCGCTGTGGCTCTGCCTCTGCAGTATGAACAACTTGATGCAAACCACGGCGAACAACCACTAGTCACTTCTTATTATAGGGAGCAGACATTTAAGTTGCAGAAATCCTACATCTTGTGGTGCTGTCTGGAAAGCAGAGACCATGATTTGTGGGACAATCCCAACAAAAACTGAAGACTGTGGGATCTACCACTGTCCATATTATTTGAGAGTTAGTTCAGGAGAAGAATGAAAAGCTGAGAAAATTACAGCCCTCCTATGGCTAAGTCTGGTTCTTCTTCTCTAACATATATCTCAAAAGAAAAAAAAACGAGAAAAAAGAGAATATGAGGAAACAGATTGCTTGGCAGTCCTGTCTGGGCTTCTGCCATGTTGTATTTTGAATTGTAGATTGGGTTCTGTGCTAGGAGACTGCATCTGTTATTTGTATTTCAATGAATATTTGTGTTCCTTCCTGAGCATATGTTTTATCATCCGCATTTCCTTCCCATTTATATGCATTCATTTTATCAGTTTTAAAATAAAAACAATTATCAAAACTAGAATAAGTTTCTGAAATTAAATATAATGTATAAATAGATAGAGATTGATTTCTGTTTGCCGCCTTTGTGATATGTAAAGGAGGCCTGAAGATTTTGTCAGAAATACTTTTTCCTCCATTATATTTTACATCAGTAGTTTAGATCCAGCCCTATTTTTCCTTAAAGTCTACAAGAAAACAGACAGTCATAGTGACATTTTTAAAAAGAGCTGCACAATGGAATTAACTGAAGCCATAAGGTATTTTTATTAAGATGACCCAAACAAAATTCTGAATTTTTAATTAATAATTTGAATCAAAAAAACCAAACCCACTTGCAAGAAAAAAAGCTTTTTTTTAAAAAAAACCCCTTACTCCTTCAGTTCAGTACTGAAAAGATTTGCCGGAATAGCAATAAGTACATTTCAGTGAATTGGAAATGAGTTTTGATTCACAGCACTTGAATGTCTTTTTCTAGTCACTTTTCATGTTCATGCTTGTAGCCACTCTAGTTCACACTGAAGTCCATGGAAAATTAATTTTCAGTCCACGCCAAAGTTAGTGAAGTAAATCAAGTGCAGCAATCTCTGGAGCAGCAGAATTTGTGTCCAAATTTCTCATTAGTGTTAAGATGTCTATCAACTGATTCAGTTGATACTGAGGCAGTGTAGGCCACTGCTGCTTGAATTGCCTTCAACCCAGCTGCACTTTTTTTAATAGATCTTTTTCCCATTTGTTTTTTCTCCTCATTGTGTGGGCTGATGCCTAAAGACTCAGCGTGAAATATCCTACAGAGGCCTGACCCTGCTTTCCCACAAAGACCATGCACATTCATATATGCTACAATAATAATTTCTCTTTCACAATGAACCCTGCTGAAGGACAAATGAAGACAAAAAGAGAAATTAAAACCAAGATCGCCTATAATAATCATGAGAATGAATCACCAGGGGAATTAGACACAGGCATAATTTGCAGAATCAACCTAGATATTGGAAATTTGAAAAGGCAAATGCAATATTCACACACAGAGTAGACAAGGTGAGCTCCAGTGCAGCCAGATTTTAAGAGTTGGAGTGATGTAATCCAGAGCTGTTCCTATGGCAATCTTGAATATGCAAAAAATCTTCGCATTGTGGATCAACAGCTGGTGATGGATTAATGGATTATTTTCTCAATAGTTAGTTCAAGCCATTTCTCTTCTTTCTGCGTGGACTGAAAACTAAAACATTCAGATATACTGGACTCCTTCACACACAGACATATCGGCTCTTACTCCTATGGTGAAAAAAGCACCCTACATCCTATATATTCGGCAAAACCACTAGCAAAAAGATAGCTAACCATGCTGGCAATTCTATAGCCTCCCTCCAAGTAGTAACATAAGTGTGTGTAGGGTGAATGTAAATCTACCTTTGAAAGGAATGTAGTTCCTCAGTAATTTTCTCACTCGCTTACGATTCGTCTTACTATTTTCATACCTGACATATCACAGATCTAGAAATATAGGTTTATTTCTCTGTATCGAGACTCACTGTTATTTTAGGGCTATCCTGGCAGCAACCCACTTCATGCTGGTGTAGCTTCTTTAACCAACATTAGGAACTGTCTCGATTTTCCACAATTAAGGTGGAAAATCTCAGCTCTGAGATGATGAATTGTTTCCTTTCTGAGCAAAGTGGGACATTAGGGACAAGAGGATCTGCTGGGTAGCCTTCTTCCTTTACATCTACCTAGAGCAGAACAGAAGTGCTGGTTCTAGAGGTACAGTGGTGGGTATGTGGGCTGGGAAAGATAATGGGGGAAGGGTTTTTCCTAACCACATCTAAGCCAGCTATGCCAAAATTAAATTGAGAAGGAAAGAAGCATCTGGAAAATTGCAGCAATTTAAAGCACAGTGTTTTAGTGCAAGTCCAGGGGGATAGCAGGGGTGTAGTGACATTTATCAATAGCTACAACATAGAGTTCCAACAAAAAGAAAAGGAGCAATCTGCTTTCTGCCCTTGGCATGATAATTTGCCTTTTACCTTCTGCATTTTCATATATTAGTTTGAAAAGCAGAGGACCAAAACAATCAGCAACAGATGTTCCATACAATCGGCGTGGTACATGAATTCAGTTAGCATGCAAATTGTCATCCCTGGGCTATTCATGTGGACTGCTGGGAAAACAGGCAGCCTGCTTTGCAAAAATAGATAGAAGGGGTATGATTAAAATGTCTGGATTCAATCACATGTTTAATCACCATCCCCTTTTTTATCTCAGCTACAATGACTGGTAGCTATTATGACAAAAATTTGAAAATGTGCATGACACACAGTGGCACCCAAGAGCCTGATAGGTGGTCTGGGCTTGATCAAAGTGATCAAAGCTTTGTCCCGTGTTTCCCTCTGTTCCACTCACCACAACAACTCTAAATGCACAAAATATGATTTATAGGAGGGTCTTCTATGCTTTCGTTCTCAGGCTGGAGTGTTATAAACTGCATCTCAGTTTTCCAGTGAAACCAATAAATTATGTTTCTCCCTCCTTGAAAGTAACAACAGATGACTGTGTTGTCTACTCAGAAACGGGTTCTCAGGGATAGTACAGGGGAACAGAGACTTCTAACCCGCCTACACACAAATGGTGGGTGAATCCTGAGAAAGATTTTGGTGTTCCCCAAAAAAGCTTATTCAAACCATTCTGAAACGTAAAGGTCCGATAACAGTTGTCCTTGTCCTAATATCTTTGCCCTTTCTTTGTAGTTGTGGAGGGATGCCAGAAGAGCAGGGAGAAGTAACAGAAAAATTATAATCTCAATTTCTTTTTTTTTTAAATCTAAGAAATGGGTTAGTTAGAATTTTTGTCAAGGATATATATTGTTTATTCAATGAATGAGAAGCCAAAAAAAAAAGGCAGCCTCTGAGGATAGACTGTGGAAATTTCACTCACTCTGACAAGTGCTTGCTCATGTGAAAAGTTCTGATGGTTTCAAAGGGACTATTTTTGTGAATTGCATAATATAACTCAAAAATTAACCCAAATTGGCTTGAAAAGGAAAATTGCCAAATGGACTGAAGACTGTTTACAAGACACTGTAAATTAGGTATCACCCTAAATGGCAGAATATCATGTAAGGGGAAATTCTCTAACGGAGCAATCTATGGATCAGATACAGTACAGTACTGTAATGACAAAGAAATAAAAGCAAGACACACTTTAAAGGAAATTCCAAGACACTGGTAGATTTACAAATATGGGTAAGATAAGCAGAATTTCTCTAATTCTAGAGAAATTAGCAACGTGACTCAAAAGGATAAAATAGGATCTGACTTGGGAATGTGCATACTATGAAAGCAGAGGAGAGAATAATCTGAAATACACAACTAGTAGCAGAAACCTGGATAGCAGAAGTGCCAAGAAGCGGAATGAGGTGAGAGGAGGTGGCTCTACATCTGCTGAAGCCTGCACAAGTGAACATGAGTTCATGACACTGGTTATGCTCAGTCCATGTTTAGAAATTTACACAAATGGGGAGATTAGCAAGGATTCATAGCTTTGAGAAACAAATGGCGTCTGAGATATTATCATCCTTCGTTGGGGTTGTGTGCTGGCTTAATCAATTAGCTGTGACCTTTTCTGAAAGTCTCTTTCATAGGTGAAAGGGCGTGAGAGCTACAGTGAATTTAACTTTCAGAGAATGAAGTTGGGTGGATGGTTTTGGAGAATTAAGCCTTTCAGCCAGGGGCAACTAGAACATCCAGTAATTCCTGCGTCCTCTCAGTGTGCCTTGGGCTATGACAACCCAGCCTCTCCCTGCAATACTAAAACAATACCCATGCGTCTTCCATTACAGAACATAAGGGACAGAAAATTTCAAATACAGGGATTAGAAGAGAGATGGCAAGTAAATAAATAAAGAATCATGACGTTTCCCACTAGATGTGCTATTACACAGCTGATGTGCTATAAAGACAGCATTCACTCTGGTTTTGTTGACAGCTCTGTTGGCAATGGGAGGCTCCTGTTGTTACTTAGAAATGAAAGGCTGTAGCTGAGCCATTTAGATTAAGAAGAAAGCCTGAGTGCCATAACAAGCAAGGTAGCATATGCCAGTGGATCAAATGCAATTTGTATATTTTAACATTGAAACATTCTGTCCTGATTAAAGCTTAATTGGCCAAAACACTGACTCCGCAGACTTCTTGGCTACAATGAACACAAATATTTAAAATGCACAGCTCTTGATTAAAACAGTGACTGTGCACCACAGCTAACAGCACTAATATTTAAACAAAAAGGAAAGGAATGAAAATACAAAATGTTCCCAAGTTACCCGAATAGAACTGCAGTTGTAATGATTCTGAGGTTGGGCACTTTAAGTTATAATTTCTTCTTTTCTTTATTAAAACAAAGAGAAATTAAGCACTTGTTCTCTTTGCTTTTAAATTGATTGGTCATCTGGCCTTGTTGCTTTTGCAAACCACCTCCAAACTTATTTTTCATTCTTTTTATTTGTCAGGCAATTCTATAATTGCCTGTGCCCTCCATTATTGGAGGACACTTTGCTGGAGAACAAAACTGAAGAGGGAAATCTCAGTTAGCTGCTGGTAAAATAGTCTGGAGAAGAAATTTCAATAAATGGCTTTTTCTTCCTCCAAACATAACTTTTAAAAGTTTTATATTGTTAATTTACCCACATGAGCAACCCTTTACTAGTCTTGCCTTTGGTGTAGGGCATTTTGGACAAGACAGTGGAAGATGGAGACAGGAGGCTAGCAGAGAAGTTGTTACTCACAAAAGCTGATCCAGTTTTCAAGTGTTTCCATCCATTTCCTCAAGGAGTGAGTTAGTAGCCTTTTCCCCCAAGTCTTATGGCAGGACTTAGCAGTTCTTCCCACAGGCGCAGAAAACGATGCAATCTGTGTTCTAATTTCAGGCCTATTCACGAGAATGCGTCATGGTATTAATTTTAGATGATGTGTGGAATTTCTCATCCTCCTTTTTCCAGAAGAATTGCTCATTTTGCAGGAGCAGGTCTCGTGTTCTGGCAGATCCCTGAAGTAGAGATCTACATGGCTGTTGACCTGAAGTGCTGAAGCCACCGGACCAGCTCTCTTAGCACTAGAATTAAAAAGTGAGCCTGCCTGGTCCCACATTTAATACAATTAATACAATTAATAAAACAAAAGTTGTTGCCTAGATATTTCATGAAAAAGACCTTGTAGTGGAGAAGCATTGCGGCCTACTGAGCATTGAAGCATACCAAGTCAAAGGCAGTAGGTCTTCATTGCAGTTGTTAATCCTTTGATTTTTGTTACATCTGAATTGCAGGCAGAACCCAAGACACATACAATCAAGCTACAGGATAGAAAATAATTCCTCTCTCTGCTGGGTCAAGAAATCTTGCTGCCAGTTTCACAAAATATATTGGACAGTCATATATTAAGTAGTGTTTTCTAGTTTGGATACAAGAAAAGAACGAAGTAAAAATTCATTTACACTAAAGGAAGATTGGAAAGTAGGAAAAACCCCTATGCAGCCTGGGAATTTGCAAATGCATTTTAAAATGCATTAAAAAAAAGAAATAAAAATCTTCCTCCAAGGCCTCCGAAGCCTAATTCTGCCATTTTCATTGTTCAGAAGAATTTAAAATAAAAGATGTTAATATATACTCCATTGTTGCATAAAAATGGCAATAACCCATTTTCAGAGCAGTAAGTTTCTAACGGGACCCCATGGCTTGTAAAGCTTTTTGAGCAACCATTTCATCTACAAAAATGCAACCCCCCAAAACCCAAACCTTTGTAGGCAGGAACTTTCTGTAAAAGTCGTATTTGACGACTACTAAACAAAAATGCTTTGCCATGAGATACTACCATATGTTTACTATGTTAAATATACAGTTCTCTGTTTTTATTAGAAGATTTTTCTTTTAACAAGGCAGGTGGAGGAGATTACATATACAGCAAATCCTTTTACTGCAAAAAATGTGTACAAGATGCAGTGTAGAAATAGCATGATATTTGGGGAAGATTACAAATTATCTCTCTGGGTCCTGCTCAGAGACAAACAATACAATTATATTTGATTCATTCTTGGTGGCAGCGGATATAAAACTCACTTGTCAGAAGGGACAAGAGATTTTTATGTCAGCTCTAACACTTTTTTTCTGCTAATAGACCCTTCAAATCTGAGAAATAAGAGACCGTCCTTAGCTGGAGATTATTTCTAACATACATATATATCTCTGTGTGAAACCTCCTAGAGATGTTGAAGCCCGTGCTGTGGAAAATCCTTCCTTATGGGCCTGACCAACTGATGGACCACAGCTGGACTGAAGTGAGCTTTTGGACCATCTTGCTTACTCAGTCATGCACTTCAACACTTCCTTAAATAAATGGCATTTTAATGGAGATCTGATATCAGAGATTTGTAAACTGCAACCAAATCCACTTACCAATAAACATAGGTATTCTTCTTGAACAATATTCTTTAAAGATATATTAAGCAAGTAGTATATTTCAATCACTAAAATTTTAAATAATTTATAGAAATTGTTTCCCTTAGTAACAGTACATGCTATAATAATAGAAGCACCTTTTTTGAAAATGCACTGTATTGTCCAGAAAGCTTCTTACTATTGCTAAGGTTTCTTGTGGATTTTGCTCCAGAAAAAGACCGGAATTTTGTAAAAGAAA
>VYZM01015868.1:175765-214139 GCA_013398915.1 Dromas ardeola
TTGGGAAGGGAAGGGAAGGGAAGGGAAGGGAAGGGAAGGGAGGAACTGTTACACATCATTAGTCTGCTAAGGATAATTTTGGACTAACTGGTAACAGTATATTGAATGTGGATTTAAGGTCAAATTCTCTGTTGAAGGAAATGGATGAAACTTCATTGATGCCACTAGTGCATTAATCACTTCGGTCACCAGAGGGAATAGGGCTTTATTTTACATGATTCTTTTAACAATTCACATGTGGCTTGCATTGGTAAAAGGAATTAAAATTCTTAAAGACAGCAGCCATCTTAATTCCTGTCCTCCTAACATTTAAGAACCTATAAAAGTTGTCCCATGGAGAACTAGGACTAACTATTACTATGCCCCTATTTAATATTGTATGTTAAGACATGTTCAGGGGAGGACATAAGCACTCAATGTGATTTATTTACTAGAATACATATATTTCCACTATGATTTTTGCAAAGACCCTCCTGCCAATGGATCTGTACATTGTCCAGAGGTTCTTAACATGTTGTGTTACATTTCAGAGTCATCTCACATCCTCTCCTCTTTTCTCGCTTTAGGCCACCAAATCCCAACGAGTGAGGTGTGTTTTACTGCAGAAACATAACAATGTTAGAGATGAGGCGTGGCGCTGAGCCCAAGCTAATATGCTCTGCTGTGTTTATTAGAATGGGCTCTGCTCCAGCACTGCTGGGGTGGTTGGAGTGGGAGGGATATGGAATGGAAACAAATTGACAATGGCTATGGTGTGGGTGTGGTGCAAGAAAAGAGGTGTATGATGCTGGGCGCAGGGGAGTCCAAACAGGTGAGAAGATCCCAGCTTCAGTGGCATAGTGAGGTCAGCATGACGGCCCTGAATAATGACGCAGAGCAGGATGGGGTGTTACTGTGGAAACCAGAGGATATTATTCCTATATGAACAATTGTGAAGCAACTCCGAAAACAAAGGTGCCCTTCCCCTTACAAAGCAGACAGTTATCTGTAGTCATTTTGGCATCTGAATTAAAGAGGCAAAAAAATGAAGCAATGCAATACCACTTTGAAATTCCTTTCAGTACAGGAACACTCCATTTTTAAATTAGAGCACATTAGTGCTTTTGGCAAAAACCTATCTCATGACTACAGATAATTATGACAGGTCTGAATTTCTGTGCTTCTGGCCTTGAAGTCATGGCAGATAAAAACCCATAGTGGAGTACCTAATGTACGTGTTAAAATAATGCACTGTTTCTTGGCTACAAGATGGAAAATCACAAAGAACACAGAAAACTAATAAAGTAAGAGACTGCTGAAGAGATATATCTGAAAGAGAGAGTGGAAGCCAAAGCAGAAGGATGGCTTGTGTCACTGTAAGTGCCAAAGAGTTAGTAATGGTCCTGAAAGTGATATGGATCCTCATTGCAGGGGTCTGTGATGCCAGTGGAAGGGTCTTGCTCCGAGCGGTTAGTGGTGCTTACCTACAGTAAGCTGTTAGATTTCTGGCATGGCACAGGACCCACCTATCCCACCACAGCAGATCGTCTATCAGTCCAGAGCCAGCAGAATAGATGTTTAGAAGCTGTAACTGGGCTGTTCCTCCACAGTGCTGATTCCCTTTGTGCTGTTGATAGGCAGTGGAAGTTACAGGAGATCAGAGTCTCTGCTGGGGGAAAGGGGTGCCACACAGTAATCTCAAATACAGAGAATACAAAAGGTATTAGTGAAACCTCTTTGAAACTGTCTTCGAGTGCAATTTTCAGTTGCAGATACTGACTTGGGCCTTGACTTTTATTGTTGCCTATTCTGCAGTTACTCTTGCATCCAAACAGCTGGAGCAGCCACAAGCAAATACGCAACATGGGCCAGAGCTCATGTCAGCTGCCGAAAACCATTGCCAGGAATCAGTTCAACTGGCAGCATCAGCCCTGCTCTTTTCAGCAGTTGCTCCCCTGCCACTTGCAAGAGGAACTCTGCCGTATCCTCAAAGACCCAAACACAGACTGGCTCTTTATCCTCCACCACAATGTGCAAGGACTCCTATGTTCTCATCAGTTCATTACAGGCCACATTATTTTAATTGTTTTCTTAGTTGAAAGGGAAAGTTCACATTTCCCTTTCCTTGTGCTTTCCAGCAGAATCATTAGAGAACCATTGCACTTAATAAGTTAAAGATAAGAGGCTTTTACATTCACCTACTGCCATGGTATCAAGTGTTACCTTTATATTTGCACAGGTCTGATTTACTGTTTTCCGTATCTCTCAAATATGTCTCATTAGTACCATGTCTGCTGCATTGCTCCTGTAGCGTACCAAGCGTTTGTCATCTTCCTCTTTTGCTTCCTACCTGTTTTGAAGAGACTTGGGCAGGCTTCTTTCAGCACTGGAGACATGTTAACAACACAGATATGCTGTTTGAAAAACAGAGCTCCTCTCAAGCTATATATCTATTACACCAAATCTAGAAAACAGCATGTAGTTAGCACTCTTCCTGGTCTTGCTCATCCTTCTGGCTCGACTCTCTCATACGTTATATCTGGATCAAAACCCACTTTCCATCACCAGCTTTAAATCCCACTAGTACATAAGATCTTTGGCCAATATATTTCTCAGGTAACATGAAGCCCTCTGAGACCAGCACAAGTTTTTTGTCAAGATCCACTCCACAATGTTACCATTACCCAAACAAGGCTAGCTTAGTGGCTGGAATTTTTGTTCGGCTATTCCTGTTCTAGAAGTATTTATGAGAAAGTTATAAACTCCAAAGTGTTGGAAGATCGTGGCTTCCTTCAGAGTCAAATGGATTTCATGGCAAAAGTTCAAAATTTATGATTCAAAATCCCAAGATATCTGTAAATAAATAACTTAAGATTCTTTCATCTTCTTGCTCCTGATCTTTCAGAGGTGAGCTTGGAGTACATCTCTGAGACAGTCTTCAAAACCAGAAAGGTTTAAAAGTCACTGTTTGTTTTAGATGAAGGTTGAGAATCTCAAATAATTTTCTGACCTAGAAGCAGAGCACTGTAAAAAGGGACACAGGCTGTCATGAAGCAACAACAACAACAAGAAAAGCAAAATTTGGCAACTGCATAGCAAATTAAAAGATTAGCTTAATTGCTTTTGAGTGGGGAAGATGTTGATTAATCTGATTATCAGTTTTCATTCATTCATTATTAATTGATTGTTTATGCACTTAGAGTATCCTTACTGTAAGTAATGGTGGTTTAAATAATGATAACTGCTATTCATTTAGTTGGAAACTGTGACTATGTTTCTTGCAGTACAGAGACCCTGCGTTTTCTAATTTTTCCAGAATTTGCGAGCTCTTTTGTCTTTTGTCATGCACTGAAACATATGTTAAAAGCTTGCATCATCCATTTTTAATTTTCTGCAAAATAGGTACTTTCAATTACAGGTCCTCAAAAACTGCAAAGAAAAAATCCATTTATTGGTGTTGACTTTTTGTATCTCAATCAAGTAGTAAAACATTGTTCAAGGGAAAAATGTGATACCATTTCCTCTGGTTGCTTATTTCATTTCTGTAGTTGGCTACCTCTTTCTTCACATTTTACCTCCTTGATCACTTATCTTTTTTTACGGTGCTGTCAGAACTACACTGCTGCTTTTTTAATGTTTTAAAATGTGTGATGACATGCTCCAAAGAGGGTTTTAGGTGGAAAACATTCACTAATTGACCTGTTACAAGCTTCCTCCTCAGCTCCCCTTGGTCTGGAGACTGAAGGGCAGAGTGAATTTTAAAGAGCTGTATTTTTATGATGTGCTAAATCAGCATTTGGCAAATGGGGCTCTTACCCTGTACCTGCAATATGGAGGGGTCCCAATACAGCACTGCAGCTGATTTACATCACGACTCTATGGACACCAACAGATTCTTACCACAAAAGCAGGAATGTGTTCTCTACTTGACGTTCCAAAATCTGTCTCATCGGGATATCCATGGGAGTGTCAATCAGTCTCCCTTTTTGTTTGTCCTAAACACCTGCATGCGCAGTTTGTGAATGTGGCAGAAAGAGAGTTTACAGTAAACTCGATCTGCTAGTAGGATTAGGCCAGTGAGAAAACAGATACAGGAAGACAGATTCACATGGATATATGCTTCTTAGCAGAACTTTTCAGTTCATCGTGGCTTGTCAGGGACAGCCAGAGGGACCTGTGGGGAAATGGCTAAGCACAGGCACAAACTTTTCCAGCAAAGCAATGACTTCTCTGAACGCTGACCAGAAGACACCAGTTGTACCAGCACACACAATGTGTTAGAAACGGAAACAGACTCGTGTGGGGCTGTGCGGGACTAAGGTAGCTGTAGCTGATGGACCATTTGTGAAGTGCAGTGACATTTGCTTAGTGATGGACCCATTTTGGTTATTAGGCTGTAAAACCAGCTACTTCCAGCATCCCAGTCCTTTTGTTTCATGGCTATTAGTAAGTCTCCTTGAACAAAAGGCGATCGCAGGCTGGCCACCCCTTTGCACAGCTTCCCCAGCAGCCTGCCCCCAGCACCAGCACGTAGGACCAGGGCTTGGACATAAGAGATGATGGTGGCATATGAAGCTGCTTTCAGCATTTTAGATTTTGTCTCTGCTAGGAATGCCTTGCTGATATCCATACTGGTATCATGTTTGAGTGCAGACACAATTATACTGGGATAAATATATGGCTATAACTCTGATACCTGGTGAAGATATCACCTAATCAAGATAATCGCCTAATCACTCCTAATCAAATGGCCAGCAAAAATTTGAAGCGTGCAGGCAACCTTATTGTTGTTCTACTTTTAAAATAATCTTCTACAAAAGGCTGCACTGTCACTCACCTTGTTCTTTTGTGTGACCAAGCTAAACACAGAAAGGCTGGACTAAGCTGAAACAAAAGTTTCTGTGTAGCTTCTTCCACCTGATTAAAAGCATCTTCTTAAAATAATAACTTAAGCTCAACTGGTGCAATTTTTTCATGCGTGGAAGATCTATGTTTTAGCTGTTACAGGTGCTGGGACAGAGAAGATAACTCCTTAGAACTCAAAAGGTTGTTTTTTAATTTATTTCCTACTTCACACTGTGGTTGCTTGGTTTGCATAGAGTCTTCTTTTATTAACTTTTGTCAGGAGCAAATGATTTTCATTCTGATCATACTTAGATAAACATATTCAGAGCACAAGAAAAATCTTTGCTCAGACCCAAGCTTTCTAAATGCGAGAGTGCTCAGATATAGGGATTTGACTTTGTGCCCACTTCTAGGGTATATAGTGGTGTGTATCACCGAAAGCTTTTTTTGCAAAACTTCTTTCCAGTATTCTATCCATAAAGCGAAGTTTCTGTGATTTAAAAACAATATTTTCCACAGTTTTTCCCACGTGGGATATGTAGAAGATTGTGACAGAGTAAGATGAGGAGCATCATACAAGGTATATAACAGAGAAAATTACTTTCTTTAGAGAAAGAACTGTTGCATATAAAGCTGATCTGAGAGTCAAATATTATAATTTCCTATGTAAAATAAAGAGTTCCTATTTTCTTACTTTATGTTCTGTCATACCCACTGTTGTCTCCGTAGTGTTGCTGGAAAGATCTCACTGGGCACTGTGACCACTACGGAATGGCCTTCTCTTCTTAAAATACATCCCAGATCACTTTGAAGTGCATCGTGCAGTCAAAAATAGATGTACTTACTCTATACTTGCAGGTTTTTCCATTTAAAAGGAAAAATGTTGCTGTGTGTATGCTTGCTCAAAGTCAGAGACCAAAAAACCTGGCTCATGTTTTGAGAACCCTTAAGGTAAATAGCTGTTATTTTTAAACAGACCTGGGCTTCATAGAAACTGCTGAATTCCCAAAGAAAACTCATTAAAACCTCTGCCAAAGCTTTTCGGTGACCTCTAGCTGTTTCCTGAATCACCTCAGTCTCTGCTAACACACAGGCTATTATCTGCCTCTCTAGCAGATTTGTAAAAAGCATCACTCTTTTGATTATTCATTGCCGATCACAAGATTATAAAAAATAAGAGACTACTCCAACAGTCATCAACTCTGCGTGCTGACATCTAAACACTTAAAAAGTGAGATTGATTTTCATATAGCTGAAAACCTTAAAAATCTCTGAGTTAAGGCATTCAAAAATGCTGTGAGCTTGGCTAGCCAGAATTTGCTAGCCACACGTAAAACCCATAACCAGTAGAACTGAACACCCATTCCTCTTTCTTCTCTCCACAGATATTGCCCTCTCCATCCCACAGAGCTGTATTTCCAGCAGGCCAACACGGAAGTCTTTGGTAAAGTTGGTAGTATGAACTTAAGAAAAACATCAAAACCTATATTAATAATCCTATTTGTTTCATCTCATTTCCTTTGAGGTCAGAAATTAGTAAGAGATCCAAGGAGCTGGCTTAGACAGCCTTTAAAGGTTTAAAGGTTCCTCAAATTTCTTTAATCGCATCAACTTCAGTCCATTTTCAGTCAGGAAAAAAACAAAAAAAAACCAAGGACCAGAGCATGGGGATGACTAGAGACTAATGTAGGGAAAATTGGCTGAGGATGTAAGAGACATGCATTTCAAAATAGAGATTTCTTTTCTTTTCTTTTCTTTTCTTTTCTTTTCTTTTCTTTTCTTTTCTTTTCTTTTCTTTTCTTTTCTTTTCTTTTCTTTTCTTTTCTTTTCTTTTCTTTTCTTTTCTTTTCTTTTCTTTTCTTTTCTTTTCTTTTCTTTTCTTTTCTTTTCTTTTCTTTTCTTTTCTTTTCTTTTCTTTTCTTTTCTTTTCTTTTCTTTTCTTTTCTTTTCTTTTCTTTTCTTTTCTTTTCTTTTCTTTTCTTTTCTTTTCTTTTCTTTTCTTTTCTTTTCTTTTCTTTTCTTTTCTTTTCTTTTCTTTTCTTTTCTTTTCTTTTCTTTTCTTTTCTTTTCTTTTCTTTTCTTTTCTTTTCTTTTCTTTTCTTTTCTTTTCTTTTCTTTTCTTTTCTTTTCTTTTCTTTTCTTTTCTTTTCTTTTCTTTTCTTTTCTTTTCTTTTCTTTTCTTTTCTTTTCTTTTCTTTTCTTTTCTTTTCTTTTCTTTTCTTTTCTTTTCTTTTCTTTTCTTTTCTTTTCTTTTCTTTTCTTTTCTTTTCTTTTCTTTTCTTTTCTTTTCTTTTCTTTTCTTTTCTTTTCTTTTCTTTTCTTTTCTTTTCTTTTCTTTTCTTTTCTTTTCTTTTCTTTTCTTTTCTTTTCTTTTCTTTTCTTTTCTTTTCTTTTCTTTTCTTTTCTTTTCTTTCCTTTCCTTTCCTTTCCTTTCCTTTCCTTTCCTTTCCTTTCCTTTCCTTTCCTTTCCTTTCCTTTCCTTTCCTTTCCTTCTTTTCCAAAAAAACCTAAAAGAAGCTACTAGAATAACGAAAGTGAGGTAAGTTCCTGGCCAGATTTTAGGTTCAAATTTTCTCCTTATATGGCTAAAGCTTATTAAACCATACATCTGTCTTTGGGTAATGGGGACATAAAGTGTACACCGAATGCTTACAAAGACAGATTAGTTTATTTTCACGTAATATTATTCGAGACTGCTCCTGCTTATATGGAAATGTCAGTGAGTACCTTCCCTGGAATTTTTATCCTTTCTTCCTTTTCTTCTTAAAATGAAAACACTTTAAGGATCTGCCTTCCAAATTCTTTAATATTATCACATCAAAAAAACATACCAAGAAAATTATATTGTCCAATATTCTGAATAGCAAACCTGGCAATATTTTTCACCTGATGTATTTGCTATTCTGTCCATCTGCTCTTGCATGTATAAACTAGCCATAAAAATCAAGGAAATTCTCTAAGGTAAATGAAAGGTTTTAAAGCTTGCTTACCCTCATGCGCATTAGAAAAAATTATTTACTTCCAAAGTTCCAAATATAAAAATCCTACCTAAAATGTAGTCTCCAAAAACACAACTGTCAAGGTGGCAATGACAAGCAGAATGAAGTGGGAATAAAAGTTACAATGAGATTAAATACTGCATAAGAAAAAGGCAGGGGGAAACGTATTTGTAAGTGCCAAAATACCTGCCAAGTAACAGAGTATCCTTCAGCTGTGTTGAATTTGAACAATTTCCCATTGTATCACATCATCCATTTCTAGGCCACCTATAATTTTTGAGTTGGCTTGTTAAGTAAAGCACACAACAACAACTCAGTAGAATTGAGTAATTCCCTGGAAACATTTTCAGTTCCTTCCCTCTTCCTTTCCCCTTGCTGCTCTCCTTTAGAAAAAAGGGAAATGAAATAAATTTAGAGCCATGCTTTCCAGCAGAATGGTTAGCAATGAATATCACGTTTTAAAGACCTGTCACCTGCATTTCTTTTTTTTAGGTTCACAGAATTATTTTTACCGCAGTAGCTGCAATAGCTACCATTTGAACCCCCCCAAATCATGGTAGATTCAGATTGCAGAGCATTAAACCTGTGGGCTTTTAAAGGTGGTCTGCATAGAAGGCTGAATGCTGAAGTATTTATTAGCAGCAAAACTTCATATCTACTAAAATATTTTTGTTTGATGATTTAAACTATCGTTCAACATCTATGGTGGACAAAAGTATTATTTCTGTGGATTGTTCCCACTATTCCTTTCACCCTTGTTTGGGTCTTCATGTATTGTCATAGTAACGGCACTGGAGGCTGAAATACTTCCAATGGTTGTTGACTGCAGGTAATTCACCGAAGGCATTGGAAGAGATT
Source organism: Dromas ardeola (assembly GCA_013398915.1). Classification (NCBI taxonomy): domain Eukaryota; kingdom Metazoa; phylum Chordata; class Aves; order Charadriiformes; family Dromadidae; genus Dromas; species Dromas ardeola. The sequence goes on from VYZM01015868.1 coordinate 184,447, forward strand.
AAATGCTGCAAATCATGCGAGTGTGAAAAGAAGGAAAAAAACCCAACTCTCTTTGGGAGCTTGCAATTATTCTCCTTTAATGGAAGCTCACCTGGTTGTTATTCTGTACTGACGCAGTGCTTTCCGAGAGGTTTGGCACTGCTGTGCTAGAAGCTACAGGGAAGCGTCGTTCTTTGTTCAGCCTGAGGAGATTTCAGCCTGGCAAGCAGTGAGTAAGAGGATGGCAGGGCGAACCAGGGTAGGGAAAGCGTGGGAGGGAACGGGCTCTTACACTAATGTCACAGTGCAGGACTTTCCAGCTCCTGAGGGCAGGTCATGCTCTTATCTGGAAGCATGACTAGATGGCAGAGGCTCAGCTCGAGGCTGTAAAATACGTTTGGGGTGTGCGCTGAGGAGGGAACTGATGCACGGTGCTGCCACTGTGATCTGCCAGCTGAACAACCCCGATGCACGCCGTTCCTAGATAGCTCTCAACCTGCGAGGCTATTGTCCGCCGGTAATTTAATACACGCGCTAGTGAGAGATGAGTTTTCAGGAGGGACTTGAAGGAGGGGAAAGGTTACAGGCCTGATGAGACTTCCCAGGCACAAGGTCTGGCACCAGCCCTCTGGTTCGTTGCTCTTCATACCTGCAGCATGTATGCACACAGCCTGGAAAACGGAGATGGAGAGCTCTTTTCATCAAATGAAGCAAAGATGTATGTCAGTGAATTGCTGTGGCTGTCTTTTCAACAGCGGCTCCTGGCTTCTGTTCCACCAGCGCTGTACAGAAATTGCTCACAACTTCTGCACCTTCAAGGCATTTGCTGAGTGTGGGCAGCAATTCAGCGGAGCTAACCTTCAGATGCGCCTGTACTGGCAGAGTGGTACACAAGGGCAAAATAAATGGCATCAGGTGAAAAGGGACAATTTTCCACCCTAGAAAAGACTGACTTCGGGACTCTCAGACTGACTTTGGGACTCCCAAGGACTCCCAATCACTGCAAGGTGTTGCAAATTTAGCGTCACATCTCAGCTTTGGTATCGCAATCCCAACTGGGCCAGTGCCTTCAGGGTCAAAAAAAAAAGCAAACTCTTCCAATCTTATCTAACTTTTGCTGGCTGAGTAATTGCTATTTGTTTGGGCCAAAAGCAATCATTATTCATAATGGAGCAACTGGCTAGTTACTCTTAGTTTTCTCCTTTTTTTTTTTCAACTACAAAAGTGTTTGCATGGCAAGTGGCATGCGTAAGAGTAGGGGGTACCAACTAAAGGGGGTAATTTTATGAACAATATGCAATTATTTGGGGAAAGTAATTAAGAAAGAAAAATCATAAGTTTTTTTACTAGAAACGTGAAACATGATTTAGTTCCTGTATTTCATTTAAAGTTATTGTGTGGATTGAAACACTTTGGGAAATGTTTTTTAATAATATCTTGAATGCTTATTAATAATCCTTCCACACAACACTAGGGTGGAGGCCAGGTAGTTTCAATATTCTCCGTATTTCAATACAGCCATGAGGGTAGAAGGATAAGCTCTTAATACACGGAACTTTATGGAGAAAGGCAATTTTCCAAAATATGAATATAAATCCCATTTTAACAACTGGCAACTGAGCAATACAGGCTGTATTAATAATATGCAAAACAGAATAATCTGAGGTAAAATGTATTTGGCTTTAGATTACGAATTCTTGTCAAGGCAGTGTAAACTTTATACTAAAACAAAAATAGCACTCTTGCATTTTAGATAGTGAATATCAATTTACTTACTTTTACTTGGTTGTGTCTTTCAAAAGTAATATCACTTGCACTGGTTCAGGATAAGATTAACATCCATGCATCCATTTGATTTCAAAACTTTACTATACTGCAGGCATATAACTATTTAATATTAAATTAAACAGGATTATATTTGGAATACGGAATATTGCATGTGGAATCAGGAGCAAGGGAATCTGAATCTGAACTCTGCTTCTGGAGTTAGAAGTCAGGAAGAAAATGGAATCAGGAGTTTTAATACAAAGCACTAGTGCCTCCATAGTTTTTAAAATTGCAAATGCAATTTTTAATTCTTGGATGGACTTTGCATGCTATGTTAAAGCAATTTACCCCCACGCACCATGCTCTGTATTGTCACTTGATGCATCCTTATTACTTCTCCAGGTATTAAAGGGGTACGATATGTTTTCATTTCATTAATCTCCTCTCAGGGGGCAGTGATGAGTTCATCCAACTCTCTACTCTCAAGACTGAAAATTCTTTTCAATTAAAAAATCATCTCCACAGATGGTACTGGCATTAGCAGCAGCCCATTCTGTCTGCAACAACAAATATTGAGATATTTCAGGAATTACCCTATAAATCACTGGACATGGAATGATCTGCAGGATTAAAAAAAAAAAAAAAAAAAGGCTACCAGAAGTTAAGATGATGAGAATCTGGCCCATATGGTTTATTGTCTCTTCTATGTATCAGTTTCATCACTGTGTCTGGACAATTTAATTGCATGTTAAGGTGAAATATAGTGAAAAATTTAACAAAGCTATTAACTGCAAATATGTTATCCAAAACATCAGGATCACAAAGGTGATAATAGAAATGGTTTAAACTCAGGGAAAATTCTCTGTTAAGGGGGATTAAAGAGACCATTTATTGAATAGGATGGATTTCTTCCAACCCCCTATGTGCAGAAAGCATGCAATGCGTGAATAATTCATCCAGAAATTCTATCGTGAAGTTGTATCAGTTTCCACAGTAAAACCTGGCTGTGGAGGAGGAAAATACATCAACATCTGTGACAGGCCCTATGAAGAGACAGTTGCAAAGCCTTTCAGGCACCAGGAGCAAACCAAAATATAATAAATTCACCAAGTGTCAAATTTGTGTCGGCTGAATAATGACACCATATGTCTGGGTTGCCGTGTCACTGCAGGCTGCCCCACAAAAGCCTCCCGTTCTCACCAACCCCCCTTCCCAACCCCCCCCCCACGGCTTTATAAAGTGTGCGGCGGCAGGGGAAGTGCTTCAGCTACCGTTTTCCACCCAGAAGATGGATAGAGATCCACTTGATAAATATGACTCTCGGCCGTTCTTTTAAATCGGAGCTCAACCACGTCTTTTTATCCCCATCTCAAGCTAGGTGAAACGGTCACTTCCAGTCCAACGCGAACTCTCTAATTTATTGTCTGATGAAACGGAGGCATCCGGCCCCGAAAGGGTGGTTAGCATTCCAGAAGAGGCAGGCCTTTCTCAGCCTGAGGGGCATGAAACAAAGCTTAAACCTGTAGTCAGAGCCGGGTGACTGGGCCGGTGGCAAACTATTGCTGCCCCGCAGGAGAGGCTCTTTCTTGGATGTAGTGATCTTTCCTGCAGCGAATAAAGCCAATAAATTCTGGTCCGGTGCTTGTGCCCCAGAAAAAGGTGCTGACTGCACTGTTCCTACTGTCTGATCCCTGCTGGCAACTGCTAGACAAATAAAACAGGGAAAAGGAAAGGGGCGGGGGGTGGAGGGAACAGCAAGTTTTATGCTGTTAAATTGGGTTTTCTCTGCATTGAAAAACAGGGACAAAGAGAAGGGACTCAGTATTTCCCTGAACTGTCTGTGCTGACAGGCGAAATCACTCCAGATGACATATTTGACTCAAATCCTTGGAAAAGCACCTGAGCTTCTCTCCAAATTCTGCTTCAAACCTCAGTTCTTCTAGAAACTGCCTCACAAGCTGCCAACTTGCATTTTGTTTTAGAAAGCTCTAGTTTTGCCATCAAGAGCCTCCCGACTCTAACGCTGTGATTGCTGTTCCTCTTCCCACAACCAGCTTGCCCTCACTGGTAGCTTTTACAAGTTTGTGTTTCATAAAACTCAGTTTAAGAACTGGAAGTAAAAGATTTTTTGAGCATCATGAAGATGATCCAGAGAAAATAAACAGAGGACTAGTTATTGTGGAACAGCTAGCATATTACATGGGCTGGTGACAGAGGCAGTTATGAGCTCTTAAGAGGATATCAACAAGTTATTATCCTCTCTTGCAAAATGGAAGAATATTAAATAAACAAAATGTGAGGTCAGTTAGAATTAACTTTTTTAATTTCAGCAAATTCAAGTAAGTGTCAACGTATGCAGGAGGGAAGGAAAAGCTGATAGGGAATTTTGCTGCCCAGCAAAATTCTATGGTTTTGACATCTGGTCAGTGAAAATAATCCATAAATCCCTAAATACACTTGCTCTGGAGAAAGGGAAACAAAGTAAGCAGAAAAAAAGCAAAAAAGAAACACCTACTAGAACAAGTGAACTCCACTGTGGGTTGTTCTGTTACAGACATCTATCTGTCATCATTGCTTTTATGAACATCGTAATCAATGACAAGTCTGTCAATAAAAGGAGGGGAAAATGAAACCATGTCTTTAAAATAGAGGGGAAATATATCGTACATGTATATCTGCAATTGTATATGTATATCTGCAGGCTGTCAAGCTAGCATACACATGGAAAATGAAAATCAGAATGCCCTCTAAGGAGGTCATTGAAATGGAGAGGCCAAAGTCATTACCAGAATTGTTTTATCTTGTGCTTTTTGTTCATTTTATGAAGAACTAGAGATATATGAAAAAACTTTTGTTGCAAAAAAAGAAAAAGTTTGATATTTCGTTGAAGATAAATTTATAATTTGCAATGAATAACATTTTGGATAGAAGTAGACTTTCTGGTTATTGAAGGGCTGGCAGATCGCTGTTTGCTTTTGTTGTCTGATTTTTTTGTGACTAATCAGAGAGATCAGAGACTAATAAACTATCTTACTAAAAAATTATTGGACTGATTTTTAATATAATTAAATAAATGAAATTCTTGTCAAGATCTTACGGAGTGTCCAGTGGAAAAGGTGGTAAGTTTAGGAGACAGGACAGGAAGAGGTATGGTTTGTGAATTCTAGCAAGTTAAAAGCCCTTCTGCTCTGCACCTAGTGGGCCATTCCAAGGACATACCTCTTAGAAATGTAAGTAAATGTCAGGTTGAATAGAGAAACAGTAAAAGGGTGTGTTTTATCATCTCATTCTCACAGTGCAGTTGTGTGGGTGTGAGTATGTAAAAAGGAGAGGTCAGATTTTGTCACACTGATTTGAATTATTCCAGGTGAAGCATCAGGGATGTCTATACACTTGAAGAGTAAACAAATTTGATCTATGTAACCTTACTGCAGGCAGGGCTTACAGCTTGATTTCTCTGCGTCCTTGTGTCCGTAACACTTGTCCCTGAAAATGGACATAGTAACAGTTTTGAATACAATTATGTAATGTTTCAGCTTGAATTAATGCTTGATAATTTTAGGTTTGACAGCAGAAGTAGTAATTTCTTCTCAGACTCTTGATCTGTCTTCTGCAAGCCTCACTCAGCTCTGTCTGGTCATTTCCTGCACCCTTGATATGCTTCTTTCTCTCCTTTAGCTCCCACTTCAGTTTCTACAAGAACTTTCTCATTTTCTCTCCCAGTGCTTCTGCTCACACTGAGATGATAGAGGTTAGCCAGCTGCTCCTGAACCACCTTTCTCTCTTCTCTCCTTGGATTGGTCTCCAGAGAAGGTCAAGCCTCAACTGCAGAGACAGCATCAAGGTTCATTTGGTGTCTTCTGGGGTCCCAAAAACAATAGCAGCCTTCAGAGTAGCACACAATGCATTTCAAATAAGTAGTAAAAGCTGAAGAAAAAGCAATACAATCATCTATCTATAAAAACTCTGAAAAGAGCCAAATAGAGTGAGCTTCTCTTCTAAACTATTGCTATTTACTTTTTTTGAACGTAGTAATGGAAGTGGAGCTGGTATGAGGGAACCCACTGCTCTTTGGAAGAGTAGAAACAGTTGGAGATATATGGGGAAATGTATCTGTGAAAGTGACCTTTACCCCTGGAGCAGAGCGCTCTTTGATGCATAAATCTCAAGGAGAGAGAAGCAGAAGGGGCTTTAGCTGCTGAATAAGCTCTCTTTTTTCAGTAATAGTGGGACCAGACAGTAAAAAAAAGCCTGAGAGGTGGCTACTTAAGAAGAACTAAAAAGTCCTTTAAGGAAAAAGAGTCCCCCCAAAAGGCTGATGAAACCTCAGGTTAATGACTGACAGGCTCACTGTGCTATATTTAGCTAAGGAAAATGGCTAACAGATCCACTACATTTGTATATTTATTTATTTTTTTTAGAACAGATGTAGGCTGAACTCCCCCCGTTACAACAGCAGGCTGGTCTGTATCCTTCTCAACTGTTCCAGGGTTTTACAGGGTTACAGAGTATTCAGGAGAAACCATGGGAATTTTACAGTGCTGAGCTAAAGCTGTGTGAAAGTGCCTATACATCTCCACAAATATTTCAAAACTCAGAATCTCAGGAGACTCATTTTGCACTTTAAAACTGACACGTGAAATTTTGTGAGCATGAGATTTTGAGCAAGAGTGATCCATTTCCTTCAGTGGGCTGCATACAAAGCAAAGCCACTGCACACATCCTAGTGGCCCCGGTTGCTTTGCTGATTATCTAATTTAGGAAGGCTCTTAACTACTGCATCCCCAAACCTCGTGTAACAAATTAGATGCAGCGGCAGCTTTCTGGGAACTGTACCATTGCCTTTACTCCCTGTCAAATTCCCCACAGACTTTCAAAGCTGATGCAGTCAGTCTTATGCATTTTGACTGCATTGAGACTTTATTTTTGTGCATGCAAACATGTTTGCAAATATAGACTTAGTGGTAAGACTAGGGACCGTGGCACTAGCCTCAGTTCACTAGCTGTCTTGCATGAATGTCTGTTGTGAGGTGGAGTTTCTACGTAAATACTCAGGAAAACAAATGAAAACACCAGTAAGCTGAATGCCAGCATTTTTCTTTGCTTGGCACTAAATAAAATGAGCATGGAAATATGATTGTAATGGAATGTATTATGCAGTCATCTCAAGTGAAATACAAGAGTTCCCTGGCTATATAATTCAAGGGAATTAAAGAAGTTAGTAACCTAGAGCAAAGAAGAGCTTAATCCAGCCAGAGAGGCTTTAGACCCTTGATGCCACAGAAGATTTTCTGGGCAACTTAAAAAATTATGTTAATGGAATGTGAAAATATTGTAAAATGCAACAAAATTTCAATCTCTGCAATAATTATAAGTAGCTTGATCAAGTCTGACTTTGTAGGCCATTTATATCCCCCTTCTAAGAACACAAGGCAAAAGGATACATGGAATTCATAATGTAACTCAGACAACCAAGGGAGGACTGGGGACATGACATCAGCTATATCAGGGTCTGAAATATTTCCTGTAGAAACAGACTGAAACCTTACTGGTATTCAGATATGACATACTGAAGCCACTAGTATTTGTCTTTGACTGAAATTTCAAATCTGAAGAACATTTTCTAGAGGAGTAATATATTTTAGTGGAAACTGAGAACTCCGAGAAAAGGGAAAGGGAAAAGGAAAGAGAAAGGAGAAAAGAAAGGCAAATTGAAAGGGGGAAGATTTTCTATTAACAGAGGCTTTTCTACTGACTCAATCTGATGCTTTGATAAATGCACTGATTATTTTTTATGATTGATGTCTCATCTCCAAATGACTTCTTAGTACAAGGTCTGTCTCCTTCACAGTTGTATTACAAACCAGATTTCCACTTCCTAAGCAGACATGGAGATGTAAAACAGAAAGTTCAAATTGCTATATGGTCATCCAGTATATTTTGCCAGAATGCATTGGATTTATATTATATTTATAAAATCATAGAATCATAGAATGCGTTGGGTTGGAAGGGACCTCTAAAGGTCATCTAGTCCACCCCCCCTGCAGTGACCAGGGACATCTTCAACTAGATCGGGTTGCTCAGAGCCTCATCAAGCCTGGCCTTGGATGTCTCCAGGGATGGGGCCTCCACCCCCTCTCTGGGCAACCTGTGCCAGTGTCTCACCGCCCTCCTTGTAAAGAACTTCTTCCTAATGTCTAATCTAAACCTACCCTCCTCTAGTTTAAAGCCATTGCCCCTCGTCCTATCGCTACATACCCTTGCAAACAGCCCCTCCCCAGCTTTCTTACAGGCCCCCTTCAGGTACCGGAAGGCCGCTATAAGGTCTCCCCAGAGCCTTCTCTTCTCCAGGCTGAACAACCCCAGCTCTCTCAGCCTGTCTTCATAGGAGAGGTGCTCCAGCCCTCTGATCATCTTCGTGGCCCTCCTCTGGACCCACTCCAACAGGTCCATGTCCTTCTTATATTCAATTTCACATTCAGCGCAACAAAAATAAAAAGAAAAAAGACCATATGTTATATAGAACAGCACTGCTGCTTATAGCAGTTCTAGTGGTTTGGTAGGCTACTACAGTGACAAGCACAATGGACCAATTTGAACAGAACAGGCTGCTCCTGAGAGTTTTCAGTAAATCAAATTTGAGCTCTGAATTAATAAACCATCATGTATACCCTTGCCCATCAGAAGTTCTCCCTGATATTTTGTTAGAATATTTCTTGCTTTTGCATCTTTACATTTTTCTGTTTCTCACTTTGCCCTAAATTGCAATTCTCTTCATAGAATCATAGAATCTTTTAGATTGGAAAAGATCCTTAAGATCATCTCGTTGCTTTTCACATTTATTCCCTTTCAGTTTCGATTGTTAAATGTCACCCTCCCACCTCCAGATTATTGGATTCCTCATAGAAATTGTCAATGAACAACTGCAGACTATAATTGGTTGCCCAAGATAAACAATACAAAATCAATTTTTTAAATCTGTTCTCATGTGTAGATCTCATCACCTCCAAGATTATGTTTACTAGGATATATAACAGTATTACAACACAAAATAAGCAAACAGAGTATATACACATTGAATTTATAGCTGCCACGTTAGGGAGTCTAAAACATTTAAAATAAATATCCGAAGCACTACTAAGCTGAACAACTCCCCCACTAAATTTTTTACTTATAAGATATTGTTTGCACTGTCAAAGAAATCCAAATATCTTTCAAGGATCTTCTAAAATTGGACTCTACTTTCTGGGTTTAAATAAATGTTTTAAGTCTTTGATGCAGAGTTGCCCTCTGTTTTACCTGTAGCAAGAGCTGAAAAACCTGTGTGGACCAGAAATCACCTCTAGGCATCAAACCTGCAGCCTCAAAAACCACTAAATGAGTTTCTTTTTCTTTCACACATCCCTTCTACACAGCAAAATATTTAAAGTGATGCCAGAAACATAAAGAAGATGAGCTACCTTGTAAACTTTTGGCTACCGATGCTCGCCCTGGAGTCACAAGCCCATTGTTTACCTTTTCTTTTGAAGCCTGGGAAAAAAATATATCAAAGTATTTCAGGCTGCCAGAACTTTGCACACACAGACACTGGCATTGTGACAAGAAACCCAGATGAGAAAAGATGTCTAGGCTTAAATATCACACTCTCTCCTGAGCTCTTCTTGGGAACTTGAAAGCTAGCCTGCTTCCAGGTAATGATTGTAAAACCTTGCACAGAAATGGAAGCCCTGTATGACCAACACACTCTCCCTTCTGTGAACCTGCTGGCATTTTTTCACCCAACTACAATGGGAAAAGGCCTGAAATGGGCTGTTTTGTTTTCCTGCCCATGTCTGGCCATTCCATATGGTTTGCCATTTTCCAGTGGAGGAGAGAACATCAGTTTGCAGCATATAATTGGCTGTATAGCAGAGGAAGTGAGTAATTCTCTAGTGTCACCTACTGATTTGCTGAATAGACATAGATCCATTCTTTATCAAATATGTGGCACACCTCATCATAAACTGCATAGCTCTACTAGCAGAAATCCTAGCTATAACAACGTCATTTTTTCAGGAATACCTTCTCTTTTCCTCTGACCTTACCAGTACTGCTTTTTGCTCTCTACACACTTTTCACCCAGGCAAATATTCCACTTTACCAGAGGAAACCTTCCGCTTCAAACCAGTACCTTTTGATCATATAGAACTTGTGCCTTTCAGATGGTACATCAAATGCCTTCATATAGCCATGGGTATAACAGTCCTGTACTTCAGACATCCTGCAGCATTAAAACAGCAAATTATGCAGTTTAAGTGAACAATGAGACAACTCCTCTTTCTCAGTGTAAATAATGGCTCCCTGAAACAAAGACACTGTGTGTCCTGTACCAGTTCTGTGTATCAGAAGTTTCCCCCTGGATCACAACCCTGAGAAGTCCAAGACTAAAAATAATAGCATGATACTAATCCTTTATATATTCCAAGTATATGGGGTATGTCGTCAGACTGAATGGAGCAACAGTTCTGGTTTATTTAAAAACCTATTCTACCACAACTTAGAAATACCCTTGTACCGAAGAAGAAGGAAAAAGAAATCCCACCAGCAAACACAGTTCTGAAGTACCCGTCCTGTCTCTCAGCAGGTTCCTTCAGCGGAACAGAAATTGGGCAATGGCTCTAATTTCCTCAGGTCGGCTTCCAAATATGTTTAAGCAATTGCCCTTTGTTTTTAAGGCTAACTCACACAACACTCTTGGGTCTCTCTTATATAGATTATGTAGTGTTTGGGCAACAGAAAGGCTGCAGGCACATATAGACACAGTAGTAAAAACAGGATAAGGCATAACAAGGCAATAATAATCTTCCATGTTACGCATAACCCATTCATTCACTCCCACCCCTGCCATAACATTCCTTCAGGAGACCACCCTGTCACACCGTATAATAAGGTGATACCTTCTCCCATCATTCCATGGGATTTCGCTTTGCTTAAACAACATAGCATCTTTGTATTCCAGATGTTCCCACTGAAAATCATTTCAATAGTACATTGAAGATTAAACTGTTCCAAGATGTTGGCAACTACCAGCTGAAATTCCAGTAACACACAATTTTGACATCAAGATCCTCTGTTTGAGCAATCTCTTTGCTCTGGGCTATATTCCAGCAACACCCTTCTCCATTGTCCTAGCAGCAGAAATAGGAGCTGTGAACATGCAAAAACCCTGGGGGCCAAATCCCTCTGAGCAACCAGTTCCCTGTTCGATGAGGGGACAGTGTTTGCAGATGTTGTTCCTATGAGGCTACCTGTACAAAGCTCATGGTGTCCCCAAGCCTATAGTTCTGGCTGTGAAGGTATAGCCCCATGACAAACAAGGATTTTTTTAATTATGAAGAACCCTTGTAAAAACACATGTTCCGTTTTGACTAGAATTTTGTCTATTAAGGTAAATTAAAAATGAGTCTATAGGTAGCTGAAAAGAATTATTATTTCAGGTAGTTCAGTATTTTTCTGTGTCAGAGACGGACTCATCCCACTCTTCAGTATTCTTATTTCCAGCATGCCTTCACCTCTGCATCAAATAGGGACAAATTTTCAAAATGCAGCTCAAGTGACTAGAAGGGCATTTGAGAACCACTTTTACCTCTGCAGGTTTGCAACCCAGTTAGGGAGCAGAATCCTCTTTTCCTCTTCTATTCCAAATCACGTAATAGTCTTGGTAACATGGAAATATAACTTCTGTACTATTAGGGTAGCCCTGTAAAACTTAAAGTCTGAGTATGACTGGGGAGTTAACCGGATCTACACCGCCCACATTTTCTCTTGTCAGTGGAAATTCCCTCTGTGCTGAGCATGCACCTGAGGTAGGTGACCTCTTTGTGAAAGAGCTCGCGTTTCTTTGGATCCTGTTTCCACCTGACATGCTTAATCTTATCACAATTATCTGTGAGTTCATCGGTTCAGTCTGGAAATGGTCAGTGAGCACCAAATTCTCAGCCAGCCGCATATACAAGCGCGAAATAACTCTTTGGTAATGTCATAGAGGCACTAGGAGAATCACACAAGCTAAACCCAGAACTCTCACCCTGATAACTCTCCTGTCCCCATCTTTTGGATACAATTCCACCTGCTGAAAGGAACCTTTAAGAACAGGTTTGAAAAAATGTAGATGAAGCTGCTAGCTCTCAGCATAACTCACCTAGGTGACAAAAGGTAGGATCTTTAAGATACACTGAATTATTTAAAAGCCAAATAGTTCTGGTCTTAGTTTGTGTTTTTCTTTGAATGACTGAAACTGTGAGTGAGACCCCACAACTGGTTGAAAGCATAGTTATGCTTTTTTAATATCATAACAATCTTCATCTTCAAAACAGTAACCACAAAGATGTCTATATGATTGTACCTGATCTTGCCTTATCCCACCAAATAAAACTCACATCTCAGTTATGTTTGGAGAACAGTTTCCTTTTCCTCATGCTTTCAAATATTTTTATTACACTCCATTTAAATGTACAGCAATGCCTGAAACTGCTCCAATAAAAACTCCACAATCTCTCCTTACCCTGTAACATTTTCCTGGAGCCAACAATTACTGGAATTACACATCTTGCCACTGTGTACCACTTCTTTATCTGTTTGCTGTTTTTAAAGAAATATTTAGTCACTGAACACAAATTAGATCCTACTACGAGCCATAGCAATGCTAGCTGCTAGAAATTCCCTCCACATTTGTTTTCTTCCAAGCCATTACTCTGATGGGGTGGTAAGGATGACTGCATTCAGCATAGGTCAGACAAGTTCCTGTCCACAATTCAACTTCAGCAAAGTGGTTGTTCCAACCAGCCCACATGGTTTTGGGGTTCCCATAATGCTTTTCTCAGCAGACATTACAAAATTATGTGTGATGTTTAAGAGAGTTTCATAATGCATTTAAGCTTTAAATTACCAATATGCCTCAACCATGACTGAATTTTAATGTATGGTTTTGTAACAGCATTGCCAAGACCAACATTTTATTATTTGCATATTTACCTATTCCAGTTATAGTTAGGAAAAACATGTTCCAATTTATCCCAACCCACTACAACTTTCTTTCCTCACTTGTTCCCACCTTACCTTACTGTACCTTTTATATACCTGTTTCCATCAAACTCTATTATTAGAATTTTTATTAGATTTTTTATCTTTTTTTTTTTTTTCCAACGCAGAATTCTTTAGCAAAAGCAACAATCTCTGAACAAAAATGGTTAAAGGAACCTTTCCTGGCTCAGGAATTTGTTTGAGCTTGCTGAGTTAATAGCTCACAATGATTGAGCTATAACAAAACCACTTCATCCCTGAGACAACAGAAATTGTGAGATAAACTCTGGAAACAAATCAAGGATTTTTGTGGGGAAATTCATGTGGTCCTGTGGAGCAAGAAGACTTGTAGGAAATGTCTTTGAAATCAAAGTTTATGAATCATTAGTGTCTATAAAAATTGCATGCAGATGTTATAAACTGCCCTTTCTGTTTTGATTGCCAAGAAGGTAAACTGGAAACACAGTAGCTGTAAAATGAAGGCATGAAAGGCTGATCAGTGTTATTATATACATAGAGGAGAGAACCTGCTATTTTTATTATTTGTATCATCTGTTGATGTAACTTTTGCAGCTGATACCAAAATACAGCTATAACAAGATACTTTAAGCCCTTCTGCATATGTGCTAATGCTCTACCATTTGCTCACATATACAATTTAAAAGAGTTCTCATCGGCATCTCTGATCCTCCCCCAAACTGCAATCTCTCTACTTGGTTAGAACAACATTCAAACTGCTTCTCAAATCTTCGCACAGCTTCATGACTTCCTCTGACTGTTGGGGTTTTTTTTTGGCCTCCTTGCTTTTATTTACTTCCCAAAGCTTGGGAAAGACTGTATCCCATCCTTCTAGCCTTTTTTTCCTGGAAACAATAGCCAAGCGGTAAAAATTTCAAAAAGGTACTACAAAAGCCAGGGATCGTGCCTATTCTCCAGCCATGCTCCTACCACTTCTACAGAGATTCAAACACACTGGAAAAGTCCTTATCTATATGTAGTAACACTTAGAAAAAACTGAGTTAGCTGGCACATTAGCCTTGGGAACGCTGAAGCAGCGCAAAGCGTTTGTAACGCTCACCAGGAGTTCCCTCTGTTGCCATGTGTTAGCTTAGCTGGATGTTACCGAGTGCCAGTTACACTGATATTGTCCACAAATGTTATAAAATGTCTTCCTATGAAAACTAATTCTGCAGAGCTAGTCTAGCATCCCTGCCTGACTACTTTTAGCAAGCCCAAAGATATTTCTTCAGTTGGCTGTAACAGATCTTCCCTTTTCTCGGTTTTCTTCGTCACATATTTAGGAGACGGGAATCATCCCGAGACCTCAAATTTGGTTTTAGTTAAACAAACTTCATGGGAATATATTTCATGACAACAGCACCAAGAACAAAGGTATTTTGGTTTCATAGTTATGAAACTATTTTTTTCTACTGTAGAAAGGAGGAAGGGGAAGAGACACGTTTCCTTTGTTTTGCCCCTCACATCGATGCTTGGGTACATCTGAAAATAAAATCTGTCTGGGAAATAATTCACCGAGTTTAAGTAAGTGATGAAACAGCATGATGTATAGAGAATTGTTCAGGCATGTGTGCATAATGCTTCAGATATGTAACAGGACATTAAGAAAACTGGACTTCTTACCAAATAAAAAATATGGTGTATATTACTAAACCACTCCCCTGAGCATTGGTATCAAAGATATTGCTTTAAGACTCTCATTTTCACTTATGCCACCGAATGTTGTGCTATACAGAGGGGAAGAAGTTAAGCTCAGCATTTCCTGCCCTCAGTTATTTTTAGAAAATCGAGGTACTGTATACATCTGTGAAACTGCTGCATCTATACATAGCACTTTGTGCCAGGCTGCTGCAATATTGTGTTCAGAGGGAGCTGAAGGCAAGAGTCAAAGCAGGAGATGTTCTTAGAGAACCCTCCATCTGGCACTAAGTGTGAGTGAAGAGGGCATAGGGTGATGGTGGAGATAGTGGTCATGCAGAGCCCAGGAGCACAGGCCCTTTTTCTTTGGGTTTTTTTTTTTCCCTTTGTTGGCCTCCATTTCCACTGACTGAAGAGGCAGAGTTTGGAACAGCCTGGGCTGTTTTCCAAGGTGGTTTAAGTGATGTGTTTGAAACAATAATAGTTTCACATTTTCTTTGCTTGCACTGTCTACTTCAGCTTCCAGTGCTGAAACGTTGCGCTCACTTTGGACATAGGAGACAGGGCCGAGGGAGAAGTATTACAGCATGAGTCAAATTGGAAAAAATTGCATCAGCATTAAAAAAAGGTCACCTGCCATTTAAAGTTCACTATTATTTTAGAAGGAAATCATTTACAGAGCTGTGACTGAGAAAAAAGCCTCTGAGGCTTGATGTCTAAAGAAAGAGATGCATCTCACAGTGAGGGACGGCAGCTCCCCTACAGCTGCAGAAATAGAGTGCCCTAAAACATACAGGCTGATGTACGCATAGGTATAGTTCACACCTCACTGAGTATGCTTCTACCCGTGTTCTCCAAGATCACTATCCCAAACTGCACATGACTCAAGAGAGCTTTTCCAGCCCTGTGACTCTTTATGGCTGAGCCTGTGAGGCTTGTGATTCCTTTCACCTGCACCCCGTCACCAATTGTCTTAAACTACCTGAAATGAAGTTATCCCAGTCGGCTCTCATCCTTACCCTGAGGCATGATGCTTTTCCCACTCTCAGACAGAGTCAGATTTTCCGTTTGTGATGGAAGACAATGACTGCTAACACAACCAACCTAACAACCCCTGCACTAAACACCTACTTAAACAACTCATGTCTTACTCTTCAGTTTACAGACGTTCACCACTTCTTTCCGAAGAGATTGTTAAAATAGTTCTGCACTCCTATTCATTTTGCATAACGGACCTTTCCATTTCCTTGTTTCTCTCATTATGGTTGCTTCTGCTTCTTCAAATCTTCCTCCATGATGCTCCAAAGCCTACATTTACACTCTTATATATGTCTTCTTTCTTTTCTGAATCCTGATTACATGAGTGGTATCTTTAGATTTGCATGAGTGTGTGTTGAAAGTCAGACTTTCTGAAGACTTTCTTCCTGCTAATTCTTTTGATTTATTTGAGTTGTGGCCAGAGCCCAAGAATTAATTTCTGCTATTATCAGGTGTCACCTTCAGCTACAGTTTGAATCCAATGAAAGGCTCTACAAAATGTATCGCAAAGTGATTTTCCTTCCACAGAGGAAAAAGGTAAGTCATTCCTAAACTCCAACCATGGCTAAATTATCTGATGTTGGCATGGTTCAGAGACAATCTACAAACAAAATTATAATCACTACGCCTTCAGTTTCCATAGGTCTGGCCAGAAAGGATTTTTCTCCCAGACCTTATCCCATTTAATCTTGTTTCCTTTGTCTTCATCTTTCACTCTCCTCTTCATACTTAATTTCTCACGCTCCTCTCTGATTCATTTTCTCAATCTCCACTTTGGTTTTCCATTCCAATTATCATCCATCTGTTAATAACTCTAGGTGCAAGAAAATTCCAAATAAATCAGATTTGGCTCAGGTTTTAGGATTATTTTTTTCCTCTTCTAAATAAAGCTTAGATAGGAATTGGAGTCCGAAGTACAGATGCTAAAACCTGAGGGAATGAATTTTGGCTCCCACATCTGTATTTTGGCATCTAAATAAAAGTGGTTATTCAATGATTTTGAATATCTGCAGCTGAAGTGTTAGGTATCTCATTGAGACATTCACTTATAAAATGTTTTTAATTACAAAGCTTAAACATTTATGGTGCCTACAAGCTTCTGTAAGTAAACTACTAGTCTTGCCTAGAAATAAGTGCTTCATACCAGTACAGTTTAAAGTGCCACATTCCAGTCCCAGGAAGGCTTTTATTCCACCCCTTGAGTGGGTTACAGGAGCAAAGAGCAACAGTACATTGTGAACAGTCTGTATTCTAGCCTGATCTTTCTTTCCTTTATGCCAATGTAATTAATAATTTCTGAAATAATTCCAATGATTTTTAGAAATTCCAGTGTTGGTATCTGAGGTTAAAATGAGGCTGTATCTTCAATTAAGAATCAGATACTGTTTGAAGAAACCCCCATGAAAGTCTGAACCAGATTACTGCCAACATAGACATACTCCAGAGCAAGGCTTCTGCAGTCTTCTGGGTGTTAGACCCATCCAAACCTGGTGATGGTCCCATTCAAACCTGGTGATGGTATGGGAGCAAAGGCCTGAGAAAGTTGATCCAAATCAGGGTACAGAGAAAGGTGACCAGACTCCAAATCTTTTTGGGAGTTTGGC
Organism: Dromas ardeola; assembly: GCA_013398915.1. Classification (NCBI taxonomy): domain Eukaryota; kingdom Metazoa; phylum Chordata; class Aves; order Charadriiformes; family Dromadidae; genus Dromas; species Dromas ardeola. The sequence continues at coordinate 201,552 of VYZM01015868.1, forward strand.
TCTTTTCCATACAGATTTAGTTCTCTCTTTCCCTTACTATTGTTTGCTTGTTTTGTTTAAGAACGGAGGAAGGAGAAGTGAAGACCATGACCACTTAGCAGACGCCAGAGGCACAACACAGTCTGACACTGTGATTTACGACCAGATTAATACAGATCGAGACCTACTGACTTGTAGCACCATTCTGCTGCAGAGTGGATCTTACTCCCGTTAAATCTCCACTGTGCTCTTACCTTTACAATTTCAGTTTGAGAACATTTAGTCCACAATGTCAGTTACCTGCCTTTCTCTCTCCTTGTCCCCAGGATGAGGGGAATTTAAGCAGAAAAAATGAAGTTCTAATGAGTTAGGGGAAAGGTTACAATGAATGTTCAATCACTTCGCATTTTTAACATTTCTTAAGGACTTCAGCATAGGTACACACGTGCAGCCATAGCCCGAAGAGTAATCTCGATAATGCCACGTTTATCATATTATGTTTAATTAAGGTGTTTCTTAGCCAAGATAACAACGTAAGAGTTCAAAAGGAGCTGCAAGAGACTAATGAATAATAATCTCCATTCCAAAGAGTATACAGAAATTTGGGAAATTAGTATGAAGAGAACTATTGGTCTTTCTAATCCATCCTTTTTCTTTGGACTGCTATTCATTAGCCATGCCCCAAAGTGCTCTCCACTCACTGCTGTTCAACTCCATGCTGTTTGAATCTTCATCTTTTGTTAGACTTTTCAATATCCTAATTATGTTTTTAAGTGAAAAATCTCTCACTAAACCCCAACCTAAACCTCCTTCTCATTTCTCATTTCAAGTCACAGTGGAAACAAGACAATGGCTGTTACAGAGTTAGCCCTTTTTATATGACATTTGTTACATTTAAGTTTTCCTGTCAGCACCATTTTGCAGACTACAGACATTCAAGCTCTGCAAAATAAGCAATGGCTGTAATATAGCCAAAGGCAATATCAGCAAGAGAGCTTCAATAAGCACCTTTAGGGCAGCTTTTACATTTGGAATTTTCTTTAGCTTGATGTTAATTATTTACTTATTAATGACTTTATTTTTTTAGACCAGCTAGAAGAATATGGACAACAAAAAAATATCTGGCACCAATGGCTTTGTGGGTTTTATAATGCTATTTGTAAACACATAGTTTTTGTTCCTAGATCCAATCTTTCTCTCTCTCTGAACTAGGGGTCAAGATACGAGTGGGGAAAAAAGTAGGCAAATTGCTTTTTTCCCCATTAAAAGTGATGAAGAACTTCCTTATACAATTTAAATGATGTGTCCATGGTGGTATGTGAAAGGTTGTCTCCCCACAATGCATTTTTCTTTGTAAACATCCTGTCAGTGTGCTTCAGTGAGTTCTGGATTGTCTTATCTCTGCCTCAAGGGGAAAAAGTCAGTTGTCTTCATAATCCTGTGTTTTAGGACATTTTAAAGGCTGATCTATTCTATGAGGAAGAGGCACGTTCCTTAATCCGTGCCCCACTGATGGCTGCATTCACAGCAGAGCACATGTTGGAAATCGATGGAGGTCCCTTCTGGGCTCAGCACCTGCGAAAAGTAGGGCATGGGATGAAGGTTAATATCTGCTCAGGTCTTCTCCTAAAATTGATTTACAATATGCACCTCAAAACTTTTAGACCATGGAGGTGCTCCTGGCGTTCCCCAAACCGATAATAGTTGAAGCGTAGCGTTTAAAACTTTTAATGTCTGCAAGTAGGAAAATTTGAAGTTTGTATTTCCAAACCCCATGTTGCATTTGAAACAAAACTGCCTCTCCACAGCCCTACTGGCAAGTGACTGAACCTTGAGTACTTCTGTCTTGCGTGCATGACATCAGATGCAAAGTGTACACAAAGGATTAGTAGGTGACAGCCTCAAGAATTTTGAAATGGAGTAGGGAAGGACTAAATTCCCAAATGCTACAAGATGCCAATTTAATCAGTTTCCTTAGAACATCACAACATGAAATACTACAACCAAATCAGTTGCCTATCAATACTATCAGTATTTTGACAGCTGTAACTCACTTGATTTTCAGGACTTAGTAGGTGCAGGGGTCTGGCTGACGTGGACTCTACTCCTAATGAAGTAAATTCTTTACCATGTGCTGTGAAAAACTCGTCATTCTGCATATTTACATAGACCTCTTGTCCATGTAGTCAGTCTATATTAGATTTTGTGTACCTACATAGTCCCTTGACTGGGATTATAGTTATATTGTATTTTTGCTTTTATAGAAGCTATGGTTTCTGTAACAGCAGATGTAAGATGACAGGTACATTCCCCAACTGGCATACCTAGATGAACTTCCATCTCACAGGTTCATGTTAGGACCAGGTTTAATAGCTAACAGCATAAAAATCTTAAAATATCATTCAAAGGTAGGTGACAAATCTAGCCTCCTTCCACAAGCTGGTAAATGGAAAGACATAGCTTTCTAAGCAGTCTGTCTCAGATATCTCACCATTATCTGGACATTCCCCAAGCATTTGATCCAAGATAAAAACATTTGGTCTTTGTTTTGTTCTGATCTCTAAGACATAAATGTATCATAAGCTTCTTACTAGATCCCAGGAGAGAAATTCTTTCCATTTCCCAAAACCAGGATAGGAGCCTTTCTTTAAAGAGCAGCCAGCAGACCAACCACATGGGACTTGAGAAGGTGACCTTTCATGCGCTTTGGCAAATACAACCTCCCAACACCCTTTCCCATACAGGGCTAAAAGCTATGAGGATAGATAACTATCTTACAAGATATATCTGTGACTTTCTCTGTCTTAACAATACTAAACTGGTAAGATAGCAGACTGGTGGAACTAGACCAATAGAAAGTTTTAACAGTTGCCCAAGAAAATGGTGTGTGGGGTAAGAAGCCCGGGACAAGAATTCCAGTGAGACTTAAGTAATTCTGACTGACTTAAGATGACTTGCGGTGATGAATGGCATCCCCAGTAACTTGCACTCTTTTTCCTTGTGGATTGCATTAAAAAGAGTAATAGAAAATAAGTTCAGGAAGGCAATAAAATAAGGTGGAAGATAGGCTGGTGACAAAGGATTATGTGCATTTCTGTCAATGTCACAGTCTACCAGAAAGGCAGAGCGACAAGATGTAATGCTGGTCTATAACTAAGTAGCGGGATACTGCTGCTGGATTAGAACAGCAGGTTTTGCAGTAACACAACAGGTGATACTAGTTATACTTTATGCAAAATGTAATTGGGAGATGGATGTGACTAGCAATATTGTCAATTTATTTGTTGCTTAATACTTAAAATAAGAAATATTTTTACTATTTGTTGTCTTTGGAGAATGGAATTACAAGTGTTCACATGCAACACAATCTTTTTGAAAAATGCCTGAACGGATGGGCCCAATATGTCCTCAGTGTTTGAACATACTCAGATCTTCACCTGAAGTAGCTCTCTGCCTTCTTGAGAGTCAGTACAGAGAACTAAAAATGCATTCTTATTTTGGGACACTAACGGCTGAACTCAATAGTAGTTTTCAAAAGTGATCTTTACACCCCTCCTTGATACCACAAAACCAACCAAACTGTCAGTGGGGCCCCAGAAAAAAATTCATGTTGTCTCTGTCGCGGGCAAAGGTGGTGTAACCCTGAAACAGCTTACAGCCCAAAGTGACTTGGGGAGGTGATGGGAGAAGGCAGAGGTGGATGGCTGCAGTTTTCTCACACAGCACAGACACAATTGTCCCTGTCACACTGGGTCACAAGAAAAAGGCATGCTGCCCCACGTCAGCTCAGGTGCTGGGCCACAACCAAAAAGACGTGCCACAGTCCTGGGCTACAGCCGAACACCACAGCCTGCTCCTGAAGCCCACACACCAGATGCAGCCGGTGGAAACAAGGCCCAGATGTGTGAGCTGGATGCATAAAATGTGTGAGCTGACCTGTCTGCCAAGGTCCCACCCCCATTAATCCACACTATGTAAATCCCTCAGTAAATCCATCCCAACCATGGTAGCCCAAGCCAAGTCCACCACATCCTTGGACCATTGGAGCTGCCCCTATATACAGCCCTGGATGAATTTGTTCTGTACCTGTGGCTATAGCTGGCACACTCTGGTCAAGTAGTTAGACGACCCATCCATGGTCTTGGAAAACAGGGGTTGCCTATACATCTCTTGAGGACAGTGTGGAGTTGCATCTCCTTAAACAAAAAACATGAGCGTAACTTCTGCCCGTCAACATCTCTTGATATTCATCCTAAACAAAAATAATTTTCTAACAGTAGTCTGAATGTTGCCTTAGGAACCAGCAAATCATAGAATCATAGAATCATAGAATCATAGAATCATAGGGTTGGAAGGGACCTCTGGAGATCATCTAGTCCAACCCCCCTGCCAGAGCAGGGTCACCTTAGAGCAGTCCTGTACTTTAATCCTACTATCCTGTAAATTTGTTATGTGACTCTGATATACTCCATTCATAAAATACAGAAAATACATTATTTATTTTCCTAACTAGTAAAATCACAAAAGTATTTTCTAAATTTTATATATTGATTTGAGCATATTATGTGCTGGTGACTAAGCACTTATATTTGTGCCTCTCCTGGAAGTCAGCTTTGTTGCTAGCTCAGATGAAAGATTAGGCTGTAATGAAACTGTATTGTCTGTATTTAGATTATCACCAGACATACAATAGTGTCTATTCGGGCTTTTTATACAGTTTACTGTTTTTTAATATTGAAATATGCAGGTTAGAAAATGGTCTCTCTTTCAAAGTCTTCACTATCTCTGTTGTCATAGGTGTCTCTTGCTATTATTTCTGTAGCAATAGTTATACTGTCACATAAAATTACACATGTAGAATGCACAATATAGATTTTTCTTTCTGTTACTGTGTATTATATTCTCTTCATTATAACAAAACATCTCTTCCTCAGATGACTCTCAAGAGAATGTGAACTCTGTGTTGTGATCTGAAGGGCTTGCATTATACATTTGCCTGGAGCTTTCATTATTAATAGACCCTCCTTGAGCACCTCTTAGCTAACTGACATTCATTTGAGGCCACTGGATTCCTAAACTTCCCTGACCTTGCAGCATTAACTCAAGAATCATAGTCTCAAGAAGAATGGATAAATCAAATAAAACATTTTTATTATGAAGTCTCAAAAGTTGCTAAGTTGACAGCAAAATAGACACAATAAAATTACATTGAAAAATGTTTCTCTAGAACAATATGCTTTTATTCCTCAGTTTACAATATTTTCCTATTATTTCAATTAAAGCGAAACAATAATTTATTCACTTCTAGCATGGTGCTAGTATTTTAAAGTAAAAATAAGTATTAATTTAATTATTTTGTGTTTGTAGTCAAATTTGAATAGAAAGTTTTTCAAACGTTATCTTCATGAGTATTTGAACAGTCAAACTAGCATCATGGTTATTTTTCAGTAGCATTGGTCTTCCCCAGCTATAATATGTCAGTCAGTACGACTGTAATATGAGACCGTGGTCACGATAGGTATTGGATTTGCTTTATGTCAAGGCTTCCTTCAGATTTTTCCATAGACTCCCTGCTGAATGGTTTTTCTTTTTCATGTATCTTGAACCTCTCCTGTGTTTTGAGTCACTTACCCTAAGCACTTTGTTCCTTTGTTTCCAGCACTTAGAGAAGCAGAACCCAAGAGGAGAGGACACTCACAGAAAAATCCCAGCCCCACTGCAGACAACAAAACCCTCTTAGTTTTTTGGGGTCCAAAGCGTGACCCTCAGCAACATGCAGCAGGCAGCTGGCAGCAACTGTGGAAATTTGTCCTTTGGTGCTCTTTCCACTACTGAAGTTGATGTTTGTACCACAAAACATGCTACTAGGGAGGCGTTTCTTGTGCCTTCATAAGATATCCAGGTATCTGCAGCCCACAGTATGTATCAGAGTCCCCGGGGTTCATTCCTCCTAGCAAGGATGAATTTCCAAAATGTCTAAGACTCATCCCCTTGCCTGCCTTGATGAGCAATTTGTCCCTTACAGAGTTCCTGCTAATTCAGGAGAGCACAAAGCCCTACTCAGAGCCCCAGGAGAAATCGGAACAGCTAACTAACAGCATATATGTCTTTGCCATGTAGTTAACAGGAGGTCTGTAGAAATAGGTGGGGACAACAGATCCTTTAGGCAACTGTCGCCCTCTGTTTAGGTAGACAAACTGTTTCACAGGAGCTCTTTTTAAAAACTGTGCTAGCAGAAGACGCATAAACTCTAGGCCATGTCCCAGCCACATGGCTAGTCCTGAGATCCTCACAGCTGTGTCATATTCCCCTCTCTGGGGTATGTAGTTATGTTTGAGGGATGTGATGTAGCATGTTTTCAGAAATTCAAGTCCACCATTTTGTTTCCAATACACTGGTTTTTAATAGACTAGGCAAAGGTTACTGTGTTGAGACTTGTATTTAGCAAGACACTGTAAAAAGAGAGATGATAAACTATGGACAAGGACATTTGTGTACCTAAGCTCTCTGAATTTTCCTTTGAAAGCAAATCACCACCCCAAATGCAAATAAGAAGGTTGCATCTGATGTGCCACCTTAGGAACCTAATTTAAGTGATTTGAATATATGCCTGGAAGTATCTTTTTCCACTGACTACAGAAAAAGTCCAAGGTAATTGTCTGGGATAAATTATTCACTAAAGTTCAGTTCCTGAACACAGGCACTATGACTGTCTCTATTCCCCATCTCTCTTGTCTTTCTTAGGCTACTAAAGGTGGGCAACCAGAGATGGGGATGCAAAGACATAAACAACCACACATGGTCAAAGAGTGAAGAAATTAAGCCAAAATATTTACAAAGCGGCATGTTCCTATTTTTAATAATAATAAAAAAATCTTTTGAAAATGTTTTGAAGATTTTCCCTACCGGGAACAATTTCTTCACACACCCAAGAAATGGACATTGCTTCTGGAAATCGTGCCTATTTCAGTTTACTCGGGACATGAAAATGGGTTAGGATTAACCCAAGGCAGGATGACACCTCAGAAAGTTTCGTGTGTTTGTGAATGTCTGGAAACCCTTCAAAGGGCACACTAACTCGCAGACAGTTAGGGTAATATTAAAGCAACACAGAAATACTAAGCAAGAACAATACCAGCTCCTTCCCAGAGGTGTTTGTGGCAAATGACACGTCTGTGGTGGTCCCTCTCCCACTGAGGGTGAGACACCATGGCTTACAGCTGCCACAGAGGTTCAGGCTAAGGAATGAGGGCTCGGAACAAAGTTGAGGCAGAAGCACCACTCAGAATCCTGCGCACAAGAAAAAACGATAAATGTCACAGTTCCTGCAAACTGCGGGCCACAGGACAGACCTGAGGGTGCCGAGCAGGAGGGGCTAGAAAGGGCTCTGCTCTGTCCTTGTTTCAGTAGAGAATAAACTACCAGGCCTGTTTGCCTGACTTTGGAGGAAAGCCAATGGTTTATCCTGTGGGGAATATATTATATGCATAAAATATGAGGCATCGAGTAATGTAATTAGCTCAATTTAGATGCACTATTGACATGACACTAGTGCTTATTACTAATGAATACACTGCTAGTGAATCATTAATAATGGGAGTATCTAGCTACCGTGCTTATGAATGCTTTATTGTGGAAAGGTGGAAAGTTCATTTAAGCTGTTGGATTTTGTGAGCCAGTTGTTTGCTTCACTTTCGACCTTTTCGATCAGCTATTCTGAATTGGGTTTGTGAACAAAAGGAAAGATTATGAGTTGAGTTCTGAAGGAAATTGGGTGTGAAGGGTAATGGGCATGTCTTGAATAGCTTCACTACATTTTGTTTGCACCAAACTTCCAGTTAAATGCCAGGGAAGGTGGGTAGAGGACACAGAAATCTAGAAATAACTGTGAGTTAGAAACAAATCAGCAATGAGCAGACCTAGCGGAGGATATGATGGAAGAAGAACATTTAAAGAGCCAGAGGAGAAGGAGACATTTTCAGAAGGGATTTGCAAAGGTCCAAAGACAGCTGCGGAGGTGTGGAAGTGTGAAATAAAATGGCTGCGGGGGATTGCCTTGCTTGCCTCACTAAGGCCCTCATCCTAAAACCTGGATCTACTACAGGGACTTTGAGCAGGGACACTCCGCAGGTGTGCTGCGTGACTTATGGTCATCCCTTCCTTACAGGGATGGGATGGAAGGGACCAGGTCTTGTCCAAGTTCATTAAACTTCAGCTGCAGCTTCTGTCACCAGAGCGTTAATAACAGTCCCTGACCTGGCAAACTGGTGTCTTCGGGGCAGCTCTGGTTTTTAAGGCAGAGCTCAGGGAGGGCTGGAAGCCTTCACAGTGGTGGCTGGTGCTGGTCAGACAAAATAGCTTTGGCTTTCCTCAGGAGGGCACCAGCACCACCAGCAAACTCAATCCACCGTAGCCTGATGCTCCCCTGCTCACCAGAGGCCAGGTAGACCCACAGAGATGGATTCAGGGAGTGCTTCATATTTCAGGACTCTCTCAGGAGTTACTGTTACACCCCAGGGCAGCTCCTACTTGGTGAAATAAATTGTGGGCTCCAGGTGTGTCAAAACTGCATGGATAACAAGCTTTCTATTAGAAACACTAGTTGGACCCTCACCAAACCCAAAATATTTCCCAACCTATTTGGAATCTGAGCAGTTGGATGCAGAGATCTGGTGTCTTGTGACAAGATGGCTCAGCTTCTGGTTTTGAAGCAATTCCACTGATGAGATTTTGCAAGCCCAGAATCACTCTTGTTACGCCCTTGCTAATTGACTGAAGCTTTTCTAATACCAACATTTTCCATTGCAAAAAGGAACACCTTTTTTAAAAACATGTCTGCTTTATGGGAAATAAAGTTTTCAATTAAAAAAGAAAAGTATCATTTATCTAAATTTTGGGGTATTCAAAGTTGCTTTATCAGTCTGGAGCCTGGGGCGTTGAACAAGCACCCACAGAGACTCTCCCCATGTAACCGCAGTGCAACCTCCAGCAGCGATTTGGCATTTTCAAACCAGCCCCAAAATCTATCCTGCATTTCCCAGTTCCATTCTCCTAGGTACTTCCATAAGACTTAAGACAAAGTTTCCTGCGAGCAGGTCGCATGTAGAATGTCAGATGAATAGAAATTGTATAAATACCATCTTAAAAAGAAGAGCTGACTCCAACAGCTACTTAATTAATGGAAAATTTCCTTCCATTGGGGGTGCCCCAGGAACAAAATGAGTAGCTCTGAGTAAGATGACTTGTAGAAGCTTTTGTTTTACATAGCCCCACATCTTCTGTTAAATTTCCAGCTGAAAAGAAAAAAACTCCATCATGGAGGCAAAATTTACTCTTATGTTTCAGTTTGTGCATTGTTTTTTCCCCTGAGATTCACCAATTGAAAACCAAATTGCATTTATTTGGGAGTAAACATTTTACGAGGTTAGAGTCACATTTTGTTCTGAATTCCTAAGTATGGATCTGATTTGTGTGAGCAGGATTGTATCTCCGCTCCAAACTCACCACCCAAAAGGACAAACTTGTCAGGATGTTTCATGACCTTGACCTTCACCTCTGAACTCGCTTTATGAGTCTGCAGAACCAAACCACAAATAAATGTACTCAGACTTGCTTGGCCTTTTCAGCTCACACCCTGCACCCTGCACAGCCCCTTTTGCAGCAGTTTTCCTCTTCTTTCTTAGTCCAGATTAATCATATATGCCATAGGAATCAGCTAACCCTTGATGTACTGGATTGTATCATACTATTCTGACAAAAGTATCAGGTTTTTAAACACAGTGGACTAAAAATCACACAGTATTTATAATTTGTGAACTGAAACAGTTCCTCTTGTAGAGATCATTTGCTTACGAGTGAAACAGCAACTTGTCGAAAGACCACGCTCTGAAAAAAAAATGGAACCGTAAGTGAACATGTGGTGCATTGTTTTTCATAGGTCATGTATTAGTTTAGCACAGTTATATGAATTTAAAAAGGAAACTAAATAGACTTCAGGAAGCAAACATTGCTTGTAAGCTAAGTGACTTCTGTGTGTGCTCTCCTGGGTTCTCTTTCTTTCTTGAATTACAGTATCTTAGAGGGGACTGCAAGTGATTCTCAGTTCAAAAGGCAGCAACAGAGGGTACAATAATTCTCCTGGAAGCCAGACTTTCAGTTTTTTCTGGCGTGCTGTACATTAGGCAGAGCGTTACAATCTGGACTGCAGATGATAAAAATGGGAGTCTTCCCCTTCTTATAAAATGTATGAGTATTTGCTAGCACTTGCTATGATTTTCCCCAGAAGACTATTTCTGTGTGAACATACAATAAAAGGTCCCAAATCTCCAATCAGATATGGGGGTATGGAGCCTGAAACCCAACAAGGCTCTGCACAAACTACAGCCCTGCATCCACCCCGCGATGGCTCATGTTTCAGGATCAATGCTCTAATTATCCCAAACTTGAAAAGTATGCTAAAAAAATGGTTTTTGCCAAATAGAGGAGAAGGAAATGGAAAAGCCATTTCCAGTGTGAACAGACATGTCTATGCCATAAAGACAATTGGGGTTAGTTTCAACAGAGTTGTCAACTGTCACTGTCAACCCTGGGAGTGTTTAATCATTGCGGTAGTGATATATCCTTCAGTATGGGAGGTGCTATTAAGGTGTTGTATTTCCTTCTAAAAGCTTCTAACAATCTCCTTAGAATGACTGCCCCGGTGTTATACAGTCGGTAGTTAGGAGCAAGCACAGTATTCAGATTTTCAGTGGGCATTTTGTGCCACTTGGGTCATGGAAAGTTTTGACACATAAGGAGGGCTGCGTGTCCCCAATTGTGCCCTTGTTTTTCTTCCAGGCTTCTTGCCTTCCTAGTCTCAGTTCTTGTTTCTCCGAGTTCTCCTCCCCAGATGCCAAATATTTCCACTCCATGCACATAGATGAGCTTTACAGCACGTGCACAGTAAATCCAATACTTCTGTGTCACGTTAGACTTACTGCATATGTGCACATACTATGTCTATACTAAGTGTGAAGAGGGTCTGATGCTTATTTAAAGCAGTATTCTCCTGCACGCAGCACTTCACAGCCCAGGCACACATATTTCTTCATGGCCAATGCTTGACTGCAGTATGCCTTCCTCCTTCTTCTACCCTGCTATCCACAGGGGGACAATTTTCAATAAAGCTCTTTCCATTCTGGAGCCCCATGGAGGACGGTGTGTTGTATGCTGAGCTGCTGTGACAGCCTGGCTGCAAACACGGTATGTCAGGGCTGTAGGCTATTTTGGGCTTTCATAAAAACCTGGGTGTCTGAATATGAGCTTGAGAAAAATCTGTGCCTGACAGCAGATCCTGAAATATTTGAAAATCTGGATGCAAATGTACGCATTCTGCTGTCCACTCAGCAAGATGATTTGAACCAAAAATGAAATAACAATGTTGGGAAGATGATTGATTTCAAGCCACATTTCAGGTCTTCAGTAGCACCAGCTGAGCGGGTGGCTGGCATGGACAAGGTCTCCCTCCTGGGGGAGGTGACTCCCCTCCACTCTCCCACCCTGCTCTGCTGCATCTGCTCGGAGCTGGGAGAGCCCGGCGGGGGCTGCAAGCCCACCCGCCGCCCCCGGGCAGGGGATGCTGCATAACCGAAGATCCTCCGGTGCAGCCCACCCTGCCACGGCAAGCGCTGATCACACAGAAAGCCCTACGGTAACCCCTAACTCATCTTTGCAGACCTGCTTATCTCTTCGAGGCAATTTGTAATGCCTCGAAAAACTATGTCTTCAAATAATTTGTATATATATTACTCAGTCTGTTCAGTAACTATGTAGAGGATCTGAGAAACAGCCACCGAACTGACAAGTGCAACAAACCTTAAATCTCAGTTTAATAAATTTGGAAAATAATTGACTACAGGGTGATTTTAGAGCTGTGCTCACCACATGATGTTTCAGCACAAGGCACATAAAGGTTTACTCTTCTGCGTAAAATTCTTCAGGTTTTGTAATCACGTGCTGAAAGCTGGGCTGGTCTAGTGACAGCATAGTTTGGCTGCAGCCATAAATAATCCTAAATGGTTTCCTACAGTTTCCTACCCACAACACCTGTACAAATCACAGACATGCATATTTTTCAATCATTGTCTGAATATCTCACATGCTACAGAAATGAGTGTCTGTATTGAGGATACTGTAAATTGTAAATTAGAATCATAGAATCATAGAATCATAGGGTTGGAAGGGACCTCTGGAGATCATCTAGTCCAAACCCCCTGCCAGAGCAGGGTCACCTTAGAGCAGGTTGCACAGGAACGCGTCCAGGCGGGTTTTGAATGTCTCCAGAGATGGAGACTCCACCACATCTCCGGGCAGCCTGTTCCAGTGCTCTGCCACCCTCAAAGTAAAGAAGTTTCTCCTCATGTTGAGATGGTACTTCCTACACTCAAGTTTGTACCCATTACCTCTTGTCCTATTGCCAGGCACCATTGAAAAGAGCCTGGCCCCATCCTCCTGACACCCACCCTTTAAGTATTTGTAAGCATTAATAAGGTCACCCCTCAGCCGTCTCTTTTCCAGACTAAACAGACCCAATTCCCTCAGCCTTTCCTCATAAGAGAGGTGTTCCAGTCC
>VYZM01015868.1:215138-279857 GCA_013398915.1 Dromas ardeola
CCTAACTGGTCCCTCACTTGATCCTCCTCAACCCAGGGAAAGTCTTCCTCTTGCCCCGTTACGTTCTCCAAGGCCTGGGACTCCTGGGGGCTCGGCTGGGTAGTAAAGACCGACGCAAAGAAGGCATTCAATAACTCCACCTTCTCTGCATCCTTTGTCACCACGGCTCCTGTCTCATTCAACAGCGGGCCCACAACTTCTCTGGTCTTCCTTTTGCCTCCAATATACTTGAAGAAGCCCTTCCTGTTGAGCTTAAATTAGTGTTTAATAATCTTGTGAAAAGAGAAAGACTTCTCCCACTCCCCTGTTTTTTGTGGCTCTTTTGTAGCTAGTTACTGTGGTGGTGATAATACAAAATTCTGTGTATGTATATGAATATATTCATATATTTTGAGGGGCAGATGCAATTATTCAGTGGCTTTCTCATTTAGATTTGCATTGGTGAATATTCTTAATTTATGTGCATGTGAAAGGTGAATATTAAGGTAAGTTAAGTGTCTTGGACTTTAATATTTGAGAACTTTTATATATTTCTTCATAACTTCAAAAAGATAGAAAGTTTTACAAACCTTCCATCCTCCTACCACCCCCAGATTTGCCAACATCTTGTGCGGTTCATTAGTCATGGAAATTCACTTCCAGTGAAGAAGATGGATTTCTAAATAAGAGGAAGCCTATACCATGGTTTGCGACAGAATAACATTCTTCCAATCTTCAGAAAAACACAGGTGAGCTCAGACAAATCGGTAAGCTCTACTTCTGCAGTGGCTGTTTAATAACGCAATGGCTCTCCATCTCATTTTTCTTGTGGTATAGTTTAGCCCCACTGAAAGCACATTTTTCAGTCAAATGAAGCTGACTTACAGCCTAATTTATTTTTATTTTATTTATTTTAATTTATTTATTTAATATTCCTTCTGTTCTTCTTTGTGCCCCTCTTTTAATTGTTCGTCAACAACTGAAAAATGGGATAATATTTGTGTTTAAGCTGAACTCTCAAGCCCATCACGTTCACATTTGTTTGAATTTGGGGAAAATGAGCTCGTACAGGCCAGCAAACATGGCTGCCCTGCAGAAGTGGCTGAAATTACCCATGATGCTTATAAATATGCTTATATATATGCTTACAAATACTTAAAGGGTGGGAGTCAGGAGGATGGGGCCAGGCTTTTTTTGTGGTGCCCAGTGACAGGACAAGAGGTAATGGGTACAAACTTGAGTGTAGGAAGTTCCATCTCAACATGAGGAGGAACTTCTTTACTTTGAGGGTGGCAGAGCACTGGAACAGGCTGCCCAGAGAGGTGGTGGAGTCTCCATCTCTGGAGACATTCAAAATCCACCTGGACGCGTTCCTGTGCAACCTGCTCTAAGGTGACCCTGCTCTGGCAGGGGGGTTGGACTAGATGATCTCCAGAGGTCCCTTCCAACCCTATGATTCTATGATTCTATGATAATTGTTTTCATATTATCTCTACTGTAACTCCACAGTGATATATTTACTGCCTGTTCTGGCAGAGATACAGCAGCGCTATGTGGGCAAGTACATGGCAGACATTCCTGTGTTTGTAATTATGGTTCCCTGCACATACCAGATGAAGTGAAGCATGGCTCGAGTGCCCGTGTGTTTCTTCAGTCTAAATCCCTACACTTGCTCTAAGCTTTCACGAGTCTGGCAGAGGAATCTCTTGTATTCAGCCTTTCCTCTTCAGCATATAGAAATTTTTATTGAATTACAAGAGTGATGAAATGTTGAGACCATCTTCTGCACATCTGATAAAAATCAGGAGGCCAAATTTTTACTCATATGAGCAGTTTGATTGATTTCAAAGAAATCATTTGTATGGGCAGAGTGGTTAAATATTAGGAAAAATTCAGACTGAGTTTTTTGTTACATTTTTTATGAATGAATGTGACATAGCTGCAAAACTGGGAAATGAACCTAGTGAAACTGTTAAGCACCACAAAGGGTACTACCAGGGAAATCCTGGTTCCAATGAAATTAATGGGAAACCTGACGTATAGGACAAGCATCAGAAATATGGTGTATAACCACAAGAATTCTCAGGCATATGCTCTTAGTTAAATAGTTTAGAAATTTTACTTCTTACATAAAATCTAATATTAAGAATATTTGTGTTAGTTTAGAACTCAAATAATTTGAAGAGCTCTTCATTTCAACAGATCACCTTTCACAGGGTGGGTTTTCTTATTTGTGGTAGAAGACTAAAATTTGTTTCCACGCAAGAACATAATTGTATTCTGGGTGAAGTATTGCAGGTGAATTGGGAGTATGTGATTTTGTTTTCTAATTAAAGCCAGGCTTTTGCCTAATTACATCTGAGTAAGGATTTCAAAACTTGGGTCTGACAGGTTTTGTGTGTGTGATAATTTTATTGCGGCAAATAAATTAGATTCAGTCTTATGAAGGTACATTCATTGCAAGACGGGAAAACAGGACCAGTCCAAGACAACTTCAGCTTTACAACAGGTGGAAACTCCTTGTGAAACTTAGTAGTTTCAGGAATATTTTGAAATAACCTCTGAGCGCCTGTGTCCAGGCTAATCTGGAAGCTGGAATGGTGGATCAGAGTTGCTCCCAGATTTTCCAGCTATATCCCTTGTCTTTAGCTGGGGCTTCTGCAAAAAAGCCCTGTGGCTTGGGTTTAGGAAAAAACATATGATAGTCATATATGTTGGAGCCTACAGAAAAAAAAAAAAAAAAAGAAAAAAAAAAAGACTGCTATGCTTGTTATGTATCAATGCATTCTGAAAAGTATTAGAGTTTTCCTTTCAATAACAAGCCAGAAAATATTTACAACTATTTTAAGTTCCCCATAGTCTAAACAAATTTACTCATTAAAAACAACTGAGTAATAAAAACAAACATACCTAACCATGTAAACCAAATGCAAAAATCTGCCAGTCATTTGTGAAAATGGTTTTGATTTGACTATAGCTAAATTGGTGGGGGTATTATTTTCCCTCAGTACGAATGATGTGGTTTTACATAAAGGGTTTAATAAAATAGGTGGCATTAGTGAAATGCAAAAAAATGTGTCAGGGATGTTATTTTCACCTAACAATATTGAGAGGAAAAAGCAATAGGCACTGTGGATTTTTTTGAATCAAATATACTTGGTACCATCTCTTACGAGAGAAAAGCCAGAGCTGCAGTGATAAATGCTCAGTGATAAATGCTCTCAGTTACTTACAGAAATACGTAACATAAATTGTACTCTAATACTCTACTTTTCCTATAGTACACATGCAGCTCTCTGAGCCTGGGCACCCCATTACCATGGTGGTAATCTCATAAGCGGTATCTCATTAATTATTACTGGACCAAAAGTAACAACAGCTGAAGTATATAATGGTATATATGGGCAATTTAGGTTCCTGACTGGTTTGTTCACCAAGTAAGTGGACATTTTTATCGCAAGGCTGATACATTTCCTAAAAACAAATATGACATCTCAAATTTATATCAAAATCTCATTTTGGGTAACATCAATTCAAAATGTTGCAATTCAAACCTTTAGTTCAAAACAAAACATATTGTCTCCTATTTGCTCAACAAAAATACCACTTGAACATAATGATATTCAGTATTTCCTAGCAATTAATTTTCATTTCAGTAAAGCACCATACTCTCTGGAGCAAATAATTTAGCCAAAATCTTTGCATTTAGCACATTTCCCACAAAATGAAATGCCAGTTTGGGCTTATTTTGTGCCTAGTAACTGAATTTCTATAACTTTGTGGCTAGCTTTCGTTATACTTTTCCGGCACAGTATGTTAGTCAACATAGAACAATATTTAACTAAATACAGTCACAGACATAGTGGGACAAATCTGCACAAATCTGCAACAAGAGTCACTGACTTCCAGGGAATTTATAAGGATTTACACTATTACAAACAGAGAGAAACATTTGGCCCTGCTTCTTTGCTTTATCTCAAATTTGGACTCTCCCAGCCTCTCCACACATTAATTTCTTTACCTGATCGCATAACGGTGTCTAAACCTCCCCGCTTAGGACACAGGGAGATTTCTGATGCCAGAGGTTCAAAACCCCGTTGGGTTGTGCTGATGCCTGCACCCCTCAGGGGTTGGGAGGAATGCTGCTACCACTTTGCAGCCATGGTTCATCTGCGACGGGCCTGAAAACCAGTGTCTGCTCCTCTCTGGAGGCTCTTTGTGCAACCATGGTAGCAGGCACTTTATTGTCCTAATTTGTTAATTTTCCAGCCATTTTCAGTGCTAAATTATTAACTACAGATAAAGGACAGCTTTTCTTCCCTGCTCCTGCCCTGCACAGAGCAGGGCAGGGGACCTCGTGAGGATCTGGGTATGGTGACACTGAAACTCTGGCACAACTTCATGGAGATAGAGATGAACTGTCAGCCCATTCATGGAGGACTGTTGCCCTCCCTGGCCAACCATATGTCCTCCCTTTCCAAGGTAGCATCTCTCGAGGGATGGAGGGAGAAGAACCAGTGCTCAGGATTTGCTCTGATTCTGCCATCTTGATCCAAATTAAAATCACAGGTGAGGGGATAGCCTCTAAGTGCCCCTTTTTAGGCTAGAATGGATTTACCTGCAATTATGTTTACAGTGTTTTTAAGGAGATTTACATATGTCTTTCTGCTACAAAAAAAGTATGTTAGAAAACGTGTAAAATACCACAGCCTGTGAGACAAGCAAATCCTTTCTCCTTCAATGGCATCAATGACTTCCAGCCAAGTTAATGCCGGGTTGCATATGTCTGCAGTAAATCTTCACCTTCTTCAACACCTCCACATGATTTGCTGTCTCTAGGTATACTGACACCTTTTCTCATGTAAGAACTTTATGGCTTGATAACTGTAAAGGGACAGCTGGCTCAGCGGAGTGGTTACTACTTACTCTCACCTCCTAGTTAGTAGGAATTTAAATATATAGAAATGCCTGTACAATTCTCGCCTGTAACTTGATCTATGGGAAATGTTCCTTTATGTATAAGCTTATTACTGTGGGTATACGTGCCATATATCAGCAGTGGCTTTGTAAGTCCCTTTGTAATAATATAGCTATTAGCAATAGCTGGATCCAGTCCTCAACCTGAGCCAGTGGGTCAGGCCTATTTCCAGCTTCGGTTGCCTCTGTCCATGTTGTACAGAAAAATCAAAGGCATAGGTAGGTATTATGTAGAAAAAAAACCCTAAAAAACAATATTTAGAAAAAATACCTAAGTTGCCTGTGCTGAAAGTACTTTTGTGTCTGCTTTTATAAATAAGGAAAAGATCAAGGCATTAAAAAGCTTCTCTTAATTTCTCCCTCTTCCTTTCTCAATGTTGTGCTGATGATGTTTTATTTTGGAGGTGATGCGTTAAGAGCCCCGTTTGCGTGGGGCTGGGATTCCCTGTGATTTCCCGTCTGCAGGAGCAGCAGACTGTCTCGTACTTTACAGACCAGGCAGACCTGCAAGGACAGTGACTAATTACCTTCATTTATCATGCTTCCAGGCACCCTTTCAGGTAATCTGATTGAAGTCTCCTACGTGTCAGTGGCTCAGGAGTCATCAGTTCACAGGACCACCACAGAAAAGTGCTGAGGGTTTGGTATCCATTATTGCTCTGGCTGCTAAGGCACTTAATTACTATAACACAGAGGGAATAAATTGCACATGTGTCAATTGCTAATAAAACCGAAGTCTTCAGTATTGCCTCTAGAAATTATAAATTCAACAATAATTCTAGTTTTGTGGTTCCTGTTCCCTCATCTCACTGGGATGGGAAAGAACAGACAGTACAGGAGAACTCTTGTTTCCATGTGTCTAGGAAAGAAAGGATAAAGGAACAAGCAGGAGCATCACCATGTCTGACCCAGGCAACCTGTTGCTATTGAATTGTTTTCCTTTATCTTCCTGGCAGCATTAAGGCATGCCATGTGTGGCCCTTTGCATGGGGGAAGCAGGGGGACCAGACACTGCCTCTTGCCAGTGAGCTGCTGCAGGAACTTTTCCTCCTCTCATGCCACTGAAGAGAGGTCCTGGCCACAAGGATGGCGCTTAGTAGGGCCATAAAAATTGTCCTTCCTCTCCTGTGGTGGGGAAAGGCACATGCACAAGATGGGGTCAGTGGTTGGAGTGCATCCACCGTGGCTTCCTTGGCACGAGAAAGCTTTTTTACTGTCGGTACTTTTCGTCTGGGTGAACCCTGGAGAATCTTTCAGGAAAAAAAGAGTTGGAGGTAATGAGATGGAATAGCTAGAACCAGCAACTGCCACGTTTCTCAGAAGGCAGAAAGCCTGCTGCCTCTCCCAGCCACTACAAGGAGATCCCAGAGTATGATAACAAAAAGCTGTCTTTGCTTGATTGTTTCCATGTTAAAAATTCCTACAACTGGGCTGCCCTGATGTTGTTTTGAGAAGTTTCTTAAAAATTACCTTTTTCTGCCAAATTAGTGGTCCCTCCTCTCAAAGCTTGTCCCTTGCCAGCATGTTTTCTTTTGAGTTCCAGATGTGAAAAATATTATCCTTTACTTTTACACACCACTTTATTAAATTATTCCCAATTCATGGGATGTGCCTTAAGTTCTGTAATATGAAATCCCCAATTATTTCATTAAAATTTTAAGCCTCATGCTCCTTACTTGGTAAAAGTCAAAATGCTGTACCCAAACTCTGGGACTCCTTATCACTTTTTTTCCCCTAACTGAACAAATGTTACCTTGCAATTCCAAGCCCTTAAAAAATGTGTTTGTATACTTCATGGGAGACTAGATTCAGTGGTGCAGGAGACACCTTCCTTTCCTCTGTTCCTAACTCTTCTGTTACCTTTTTCAAAATTCACTCAAGGCAAGAGTTGCTCTTCAGTTAGGGAGAGTTTTTATTTTTACTTTTATTTTTACTTTTATTTTTATTTTTATTTTTATTTTTATTTTTATTTTTATTTTTATTTTTAATGCACTCATTCTCTATACCATTAATTTGAACTTTTCCCCTTCAAATCACATGATTTGAGCACAAAAATCTTATGCATGGAAAGATGTCAGTTTTCAGGCATGAAAATGGAATAGTGAAAATATTTATTTCCAATTGCAATATTCCACAAAAGAAAAAAATCAATTAAATTATTTATTGTTTAGACAGTGATTTTATTTTTGTATTTGGTACATTCTTGGAATGGAAAATATTGAACTGGTCCATTGACTTAAGATCCAAAATTTCTTTAATTTAATATTCTAGAGCTCTGTTAAATATATTTTCAGCCAGATCAGTACCAATGTAAGTCTATGGTTTTGCTAGTCATATGCTGTATGGTTTTGTGTTACCTCAATGATATATTTTGAGTCCCACACACATCCATTACTGTACAATGGGCAAGCACTTTCCTTTTGGCTATGCTCTCTTAGATATTTCCTTACACTTGACTGACATCCTCAAATACTTATTCTGTTTGTTAAATACATATTTATAATTTAATAACACATTTCAAGAATGATCGCTTAGAGCATCAGGTACTTGGAAAGTTTGCAGAGCAAAGCCAGTGCATATTTGTACACATTTCATGACCGTTTGCCGACATACACTGCATTTTTCTTGACCCATTCCTTGCTTTTACAGCTCAAAGCAGAGCTTTCCTGAAAAAAATGTTTCTTTTTAGGGTCACTCCATATGGTGGAATGTAATCACTTGGGCTACAGATAGCGGCTCTGTCTTATTCGAGTTCTTCACCTACAGTCAGAACTAGAGTCCAGTCAAATGTCAGACCTCATGACTGTCTCCCAAACTCTTTGGGTCTCACACCTTGCTGATTTTCCATTCATTGAACGGGTAGGAAGTGTTCCTGTCAATACTGTCCCTACATTCCCTAGCAATTATTCTAATATAATACAATTTATATGAAGGCTCTACAGTTCCTAAGTTTTCATATAGGAAAGAAAAATTGCAACATTATTCACACTACTGATATGCCTCTGGATGGTGACAGGAATAAAACATCAACAGAAACCAATGAAAAAATTCCCCTTCATGGGCAGAGGGAGGAAAAAAGTCTATGGTATGTAATTATTTCCACAATTCATTTAGAAAGATATGTTACTATGATCTGACCTGTTTTCTCTTTGATACAGATGAAAATCCTAAAAAAAAAATACCTGAAGTGAGGTTACCAATGACAAGGAAAAAAAATAAATCAATGTGTAACATGAGACTGTAGTAAAGGTCTTTTCCAAATCTGTATTTTACTGAACTTAATGAATTCTTCTTGAATGTCACTGGAATGTCTACAGTCACTGGACTGTGCATTCATAATAGTTTTCAGTAAGGAACAGAAAGTAGAAGACTTTTTGTGTGATTTTATGGACTAGTCAAAGTTTCACCAATTTTGGAAGGCACTTAGGTCCTGCAACCCCCCCTGCCCATTCCAGAAACTGTCACATACAACTGCGTGACATCCCATGGACAGTATTATGGCAGACGTTTAGTGGGGCAGAGGGGCTTTTGCCTATCTGGCTGCACAGTAAGGTTCAGCTCCGAAGGGGAAAAGAGAGATGCCTCTTTTGGCCACTTAAATCATTCTTGTATGTGAAAAAGTTTGGTTGAAATTTCTCAGAGCGGTTCCAGCTGCTAAAAGGAGTTTTAGGAAAGATGGATTGGTGGATATAACCAAAATAATAAACGATCCAAACTGTACTTTAACCCTGAGGTAGGTCTACAACTTATCAAAGCAAGTGTGTGCTTACAGGTGATAACACCTTAAAACTGAATCACTTCTTCTGCATGTAGACACGACTCTTAAAAGTGAATACATTTGGCCTGATTCCAGAGTCCTGACAGGCAGAAAGGGAAGGCAAACTCCTGGCTTTAAGGAAAGAAAATGCCTGTAGTAGTGCTTCTCAGGGTTTGGGTGGAGGTGAGGGGGGCAGGGTTGGGGTTTTATTTTTATTTTTGTGACAGAGGCCCGGGGTAATTCTCCCGAAGGATGCTCAGCAGGAGGAAGCGTGTCCGTTCCAGCTGGGCTGAGCCAGGCGGGCGCCACATTTTGTTTTCCTGGCAAGAAGGGGTGATGGCTCACCACATCTGCTGCCCCAGGAGGGGTAAGAGATGCAGGTTGTGCTGCGGGAAGGTGGGAGGCAGCATGTGCTCAGGACCAGGATGCAGCCTGGGAATCCCACGCAGGGAATGCCGACTATGCGGCACTGGACAGCAGCAAGGTCAAAGATCCTGGAGACACAGACCAACACTGGCGGTTTGATTTAAATTTGACTGTCTGGGCGACTTCTTAGGCAATTAGCTGTGCCTCGTGGGTAATCCACAGATATATCCCTATAACCCAAAGGGCTGAGATTAAAAACTATACAATGATTTCTTCAGGCTGGAAAATAAAAGCCTGAAGCCATGTGAGTATCTGCAGAGATTGTATTTCAGGGCACAGATTACGTCAGTAATCATTAATGTGCTACCTATAGGTATTGCAAGAAAATTTTCCACTGTAGAGAAGAATTAGTGAGGTTAATCTTTAGTGCTGGGAAATTATAAAAAAAAAAAATAAATCAGCAAATACCTGTAAACCCTCCGAGTCTGCAGGTGAGATATCCCAAAACCACCTGTCAGATGAAAAAAAGCACAGCTATGACAGAGCTCCACTCAAATTACAGTGTAAAAAATAAAGAATGATTTTGTGTGATGGACTGTACCCTTTTAGCATTGCCAAACAGCCCCAGAAAATTAAATTGATTTGACCTGACTATATGATTTGAGCTATTTTCCAAACACATCTTTTTCTTGCTGAGAACATTTTTTCAGGAGTTTGTTCATGAAATTGCGATTATATTAATGTTATGAACCATGAGCCATCACTAGGTTAACCACAGATTTATTAGTGTGATAGGCAAATAAAGCAAGTGCACCAGCTTCCAGTGGGTTTTGCTATCCCTGGAACTGGTTTGCAGCTGGGATGCTTCCTTCACTGCAGTGGAGTAATGCCAGAGCAGACTTCTACCAGCACCTCCCATTGCTCAGCCTCTGCGGCTACGCAGGTCCCCACTAATGTAGTAGGGCTCCATAAGGGTGGGTCAATCCCAGTGAGCTACTGCTGCAGGAAGGAGACCTCCTAGTATGGCAAGCACAGTCTGAGCAATTCCTTAGGAGAGTTTCTTAGCATTGATTTAGCTTCTTGTGGATTTTTTTTTTTTAATTCAAAGAACAGCTGAGGCTGGAAGGGACCTCTCTGGAGATTGCCAAGTCCAACTTCCCCTACAAATGGTGTAGTCAGACTTTGCTGTCCCTTTCTGTAAATATCTGCTTTGAGATGCTTTGAATTAAATCACATAGAAGAAATCTACAAAAGCTGTTAAAATCAACCAAAGCTGTTAAATATCTGCTTTGAGATGCTTTGGGTCACCAGCTGAACAGCTCACCCACTGCAAACAAGTTCAGTCAAACAAAATTCAGTAACTATTTTGGGAACTTGGGATGATCTGAACGACTTGACTTTTGGCTTGTGCAGGCATGAAGAACATATTTACTCAAAAGGGGGAAGACTGGCTCCTCTCATGGAAGAAGGTCATCGAGGCCTGAGGCAAAGATACATCAAAGCATGGGCAGGACATCAAGTCCACGAGCACTGCCATTGATTTCAGGGGGACTGCTCCCGAGCTGAGGGTGAAACCAACAGTTAAATGCTTTCCTGGGTTTGTGCAATATCTTGCACAGATTTTTAAGGAATGATTTCAGAGGTATGGTTCATTTTTTTGAAGCATTAAACAATGCTTCATGCTATTGCAGGCTAATGTAACAAGACGGGTTCACTTTATACACTAAATTAAAAAATAAATCTTTCCTCAGTTTTCACCTGAAGTTGACATTTCCCTTGCTCTCTTTGTGTATAAATTGCAAAGTGGTAGCCTAAGGGAAGGCGTTTGAAGAATTCTGGGTTTATAAATGGTCTATATTATATTTTATATATGTAGGCAGCAGCTATAGTCTCCACTTCTAGGCTCGAGGGGAAGGCAATGGTTTCCTGCGTCAGGGAGCCGCAGCTCCCGTCTGCAAGCAGGTACACAAAGCTCCCTTTAACGGGCTTAAAGGAGCGGTGAGATGAAACATGCCCACTGATGGTTAACAGATCTGTCCCTCAAGACTGCTTTTCACCGAACATGGCATTTGTTTACACTCAGCTAAAGCTTTTAGCATTTTCGGGCCTATAAGAGGATTTGGCTGGTAGCCCTGCTGTTGATTGTCATATTCCCTAGCTAGAAATGTCAGTTACCACTTCTCTTTCTTCTTCCGTTCATTAAACTTTTTGTATATTTTCTCTATCGTTCCCAGGAATTAGTGATGACATGTGCCATTTGCATATTACTGTAGTTCTTCCAGGGGATGTGAGTGCACACAGAGCTTGCAGCTTTTAACCCACTAGGGATTCGGGGGACCAGGAGCGACACAATATCATCTGAATATTATTTGTAGCATCTTGTGTATAGAAAAAGCTAGTGAAAAAATAAAAGCTGTTCAGCTGGAACTGAATATGCACCCATACTGCGTTTCTTTCATGACCTACCACTGGGCATTTTCTCGGCAGATGACAGGAAGGCATTTCTGGAAATCTATCACAGTGTAACTAAGTGGAAGGATCTTGCAGCTAAAATTGTTTAACCCAGCCTTTTATTACCGTGTGGCGCTGAGTCGTCAGCACAGCCACACAGCTGATTTCCCAGATTTGCCATTGAAGAACTCTCACGGGGTCGTTGCTTCATGCTGCCTGCCTGAGAAGCTACCACGGGCTTTCTCTGCTTTTCTCCTGTGCTAACGTACGGGGGAGAAATGATCTCCCCCTTTCCTTAGGAAAGAAGACCTTCACAATATACGCAGTACTCTGCCAAGAAGGGACGAGGCCCAAGCCCACAGAATTAAAGCTTTGTCATGGTCAGATGATGTAGTCCAGCTGCTGCTGATTCCCATTTGGTGGTTTCCACCCCAGATCACTCTGTCCAGCCATTTTTTCTCCCTGATTCATTCACAAACCCAAAGTTCACTGATAACTAGTTACATCAGCAGAACTGAGGAGGCGATAGCCTGGGGGAGGAGGGCAGGAGCAAGCAGCTGGGCATCAGTAGCAGTTGACTTAATTTGCCTACCACAGCTGTCTTTGGCTTGCTGCAAGAGTGAACTGGAGGGGTTTAACTACACTGGAGTCATTTCACACATGTCTACCTAGCTAAAAGTTATGAGCTTGTCCCAGCTCATGAGCTAAGGTCCCTTTCGTGTCTAGAAAAGAGACAAGTACCCCCAGGAGGAAGTTCATCTGTCTTATGTGCTTTCAGAGCAGCTCATCTGACTCTGTCTCCCTGGGGGATGGTGAAAGCACAGATTAGGTCAACCAGTCTATATGGATTAGTCTGAGACATGCAGGGATCCAAGAAAGCTTTCAAGTCATTGTCTTGTCCAGATTTCAGTAACACTAGTGAATACCTTGCAAGGGGTTCATCTAGGATGTGTCTTCCTCCTTAGACCCCCTTGTTCATTTCAAACCTGCAGCGGGACAGAAGGAGACTTTCTGCCCATCGTGCTCCCTGACATGCTTGCCATTCCCATTATAGCCATTAATCCTGTGTTTAGAGTTAAGATGTCCTATCCCAGATGGCTAGATTAGACTATCATTCTAACCTCAGATGGTTAAAATCTAGAGAAAATAATTATATTTTTAAGGGATAAATATGGCCACACTGGTTTTAAACTCAGAGAACTTTAGCGAGTAGCTACAGCAGCAGGAAGCTCAGCTCAGGCTGCAAAACCTGCCTTCATAAAAAATTTTATCAAATACTCAAGACAGCACTTGATTCAAGCAGGGCTACATCCACAGCAGTATCCAGTAGCTACTCAAAACCTAAGGCTGTATCACACAAGTTACCTATGTAGTAATGAAATGTGCACGATCTTACTCCCTGACAGCCACAAATGAGACTCCAGATAGCCTTTGACAAAGACTCTGCCCTAGAAAGGTTGTCGGTTATTAAAAGCCCCACAGTAATCCCAGCTCAATTTGTGGCCAGCGCTTGGCTTTTATGTATGATGAATTAGAAAGTGGGATGGTTCCTCCTCACACTACAGGTTTCATTTTACTCTTCTTTGTGAGAAATTCCTTCCTTTCAAACTACAGACCTGGAAAGCATTTCAAAGCCTGTCCTGTTCATGTGATAGTTTGGTAAGTCCTCAAGAACTGGTGAATTTAAAAAGTGACACTGTTCCCCACTTTCAATTCCCGAAGCATATCTCAGGGCCACTCAGGTTGTTTCCCTTTTGAACCACTTCTGGAATTTCAAAGATAAATTATTTGATCCTAGCTGGTAAAGCAATGTAAGTACCTTTCTAATAATTCAACAAGACCAGCCAAACATTTTCTATGTCAGCATGAATACTGCAAAGGGAAAATCCTCCTGACAAAGTCTTTATTGAAAATGTCCTACAGAATCTTGAACAAATTGCAAGTCAATGTTTACTTTTTTCAAACAAACACACCTGTTTTGTGGTTTGTTTTCTTTTTTTCATTGAAGTAGTCCCTTAAAAAATTTCTATAACTATTTTTTAATTGCAAACTCTAATGTGCATGCTAGGCTGTACATCCTCCTGTTATCCTCAGGACAGTCCAGTGAAATCTCTGCTAGACACTGTATGTAACACAGCACAGCTGCTGACGGATTCGGTTACATTAGCCCCTTCCTGCGGCTCTGTGCTGTTGCTGGGACTCTCAGCTATCCTCCTTCCCTTCTTTCAGTTTACTCTCCCCTCATTTATTCTCAATAGAGTCATATACTGTAGGGTTCATCAGCTCCGGTTCCTTTTCTGAAAAGTTTTCAAAAGAACTGGTGCTCTTTAAGCATGCACAGATGAATGTATCCGGTTTCACAAGAGTGTACATAAATTGATTAGAAAGAGGGAAGTTTCAGGCAATAGCCTCAGGGCCAGCAGGTAGCAGGGCTGCATTTGTAGCTTGCACAGCAGCAAATTATTTACACCGCCTGAAAGTGCAGTGAGAGCATTGATGGAGAGAGAAAAAACTGCCATAATTTTGGAGCAAGGACACAATTTATGTGAAAATTCAAAAATGAGGGCATATGCTGAAACCGGCCACATTCGGCTCTCTGAGATGCTCTGCAAAGATATTAAGTTGTACAGGTTTCACGGAGTGCAGTTTGGCTTGCTGTGTATCCTACAGTAAGTTGTTAGCAGAGATTTGCTACCTTTGGCTATGGATGTTGTTGTACTTGACCTGTTTAGAACAGAGGATCTTCAGTGCACATGGTCTTTCTTCATGATTGTGCAGTATTAACCCAGTGGAAGTGGGTGGCTTGTCAATGCTATATGGTAAGAACAGTGATGCTACTGATTTAACAGGAGCTTACAGCTGCCTAGGAATTTTCTCCTTTTATATTTCACCTTTCAAGATAGATTAAACTCGTGAAGGAGTGTTGTGTTTTGTTTTGCAGTCATTTATTTGTCCTTTTTCCATTAGTTTGCAAAACGTGATCTATTAATTTTGAAGTGCACGAAAGAATTTTTTGTTTTATAGCAAATATTAACACTTTTTAAAAAAAAAAAAAATCTGTAGCTTCTAAGCATTTCTTGGATAAAGACTGGAATTTGGCACGCAAATAGTTCCATGGTCTGAAATCTTCCAGCCTGGAAAAAGTCCATTTTCTTTTGTCCAGATTATCACAGTTAAGTATATGCAGCTTTTGTAGAAAGCACAAAGTGATTGTTTTCCTAACTATCTGCCTCTCAATTTTCTCCTGCCTCTGTGCATGCTTGTGTAAGTAACCTGAGATGAGTGTTCAGTCTCTGAGGCTACAACTATTCTAGCAAATTAAAAAGTGGCAAGGAATGTTCCCAGGCACTGGGCATCAATTGCCTGTACTCCTAAATTTTTAAAAAGGTCCCAGGGATGGTTTTGGCTCAGGTCAAATAGCACTCTCCCAGACAATACCCAGGCATGGTGTGAGGGTGAGCAAAGGACAGAAGGTCTTCCCAGTGGACAACCTGCATGCAAAGACCTTGCTTTGGAGACCAAGAATGTACAATGTGAACCCAAGTGCCAGTTCCGCTCACTGCCCGAGAGTGGTTCCAAGCACATTTAATTTATTAGTTTAGAGACAATTCAAGTTGTATTACTGGACCTCTACCTCTTTAATATTTGAAGGATCTATAAAATACCCCTCTCATTTCAAATGAACTGTTAATGGACCCACAGAAACTTTGATGTACCAAGACACTTAACCAAGTAAGTAGTTCGCTGACAGTCAGCAGCGTAACTCATAAGCTTGAGGTCAGCTCCATCCTCGTCACATCTCTGGGCTGGAGCCTGAAGTATGTGAGTTTTGGATAAAGCTCATTATGAGATTATCTGGCCTCACTGAATTTGGATCTTCACAGGATGGTCTCTTGTTACATTGTGAAAAGTATCTGAGGAGAAACAAGACAAATTCAGCCTAAATTCAGAAAGGAGGCCCTTTGTAGTACAACCACTCTCTTCATCTGTACTGGAATATTTGGTTTCTGGACAGTTGTACATTAATTAGATCAAACTCGCAGAGTGTAGAAACAGACAAAGGCATCAGGTGATGCCTCGTCACCTGTCTCAGCAGAGTGATGGCAGCACCCATGACGTCATCCAAATTAGCATCTTCAAAATTGCACAGCTTGGGGACAAGGCCCATATAGATGAAGGATAACATGGCTGAATCAAAACTGGTAGGTGCCATTCACATCTTAAATGATAAAACCAAAAATTTAGTATATTTGTCGCTGATGAAAAGAGAGAAAGTTTGTTTCATTTAATTTTAACCATCTGAATGTTAGATCTCTGATTTAACCTAGCTTAGGTTTCCTTTGAGAGAGAAACTACATTAAGGGAAGTTTTAGTAGCTCAAAGAATGGTCTTAAAATACAATGCTTCTGAATGTACCTTGAGGTTGTTGTACACTAGGCACCCAACTTTTACATTGCCAGAAGTGTATCCTACTTTAAATCCTTACATGAGAATTTGGTTGCCTTTCTGAAAAATAGATGCTGTTTCAGCTAGATATAATGGGTCTGGAGTTATTCAGTGAAATCATTACGTCTGTGTTCATATTAGAGGAACTTATCAGTATCTCTCGGTTGGTGAAATTTTGCAAAGAGATGACATGCACTGAATGAAAGAAGACATGTAAGCAGGCACACTATACACACAGCCGGCTTTGCATGTTTGTATCTACCAGAATCCAAAGCCACATTCAGCATCAGTATTTGACATGGCAGCCTTTGGTATTGGACAGCCTTTGTGCCAAACAGCAAAAATGACAATGTTGTCTAGAATGCGGGTCTTGGTTGCCTTCGTTGCTGCTTGTAAAAAGTGTTAGCAGAAACTTTGTCATAAAACAAAGGGATTCCTGGGTAGATAACTGAGACTTGATGATCATATATTCACAGGAAACTCTGGATGTGGCGACAATTCTGTCAGACTCGGGGTAGCCAGGCACTCACCACAATAACTAAGCAATATAGCTCTGACCAAGAAGTAGGCATCTTCTGCTAGGATGGATAAGAAGGGCATCTGAGAAAGCTGACAGAAGATTAGAAAAGATAAACATTTTTTTACCACCTTTACCATCATTTATCAAAAATTAAGAACCTCCAAAAAATGAATGGCAAACCTTGAGTCCCCAGCAGTGGAAAAATAAAATCCAGGGAAATAAAATCTGTATAACCTATGGGGAATTCTGTTGATCAGGGCCAAAGGCAAAAGGCTGCTATGAAGGTAGGGTAGACAGAATACCTATGTCAAGAAAAAGCAGCTAAGAAGAGTCTGGCTGTTCAGACCAGAGGAAGCCCAGAATGTTATTGGCTGATGTGGCATCCTTCTGAGGACCAGGCTGGTGGCCAGTCTCAGCGCCATGCAGTTTGTCTGGTGGTGTTTTTCCCTGGTGTGTGCCTGCGACAGTTCCCATAACACCAGTTACAACAGGAATGGACTGGGCAGGATGCACAGAGGTTGCTGTGAGTATCTACCAGAGTAACAGGATGATCAGTCCACCCCGATATAGTAACATGTAGACAGCAAATAGCCTGGGTGCGAAAGAACAGCCCTGCCAAAGCTGTGTAACTTGATTATAAATAGCTGGGCACGTGGACTTCTAGTTTGCTTATGACACCAAAATGAGTGGGGAAGTGGCCACTTCAGAAGGGAGAGCCACCCTACAGGAAAACCTGGATGGGCTGGAAGAGTGGGCTAACAAGAATCTTACGAAGTTCAACAAGGACAAATGTAAGGTCTTGCACCTGGGAAAACGTAATCCAGGAGTGCAGCACAGACTGGGATCTACCCGAATGGGGAGCAGCTCTGTGGAAAGGGACCCGGGGGTCCTGGTGGACAACAAGCTCAATATGAGTGAACAGTGAGCTGCTGCAGCAAAGAAAGCCAACAGGATGCTGGGTTGCATCAACAGCAGAGATAAGGAAGTCGTTATCCCACTCTACTCAGAGCTTGTCAGGCCACACCTGGAAAATTGTGTTCAGTTTTGGTCCCCACTGTGCAAAAAAGATGTGGGCAGGCTGGAGAGGGTCCAGAGAAGGGTCACAAAGATGATCAAAAGAGTGGGAAGCCTGCCATATGAGGAAAGGCTGAGAGAACTGGGTTTGTTCAGCCTTAAGAAAAGAAGGCCTAGAGGAGACCTTATCACCATGTTCTAGTATTTAAAGGGTGGCTACAAAGAAGATGGAGACTCCCTTTTTACAAGGAGTCACATGGAAAACACAAGGGGTAATGGGTACAAGTTACTCCAGGGGATATTTCAGTTGGACACAAGAGGAAAATTTTCCACAATGAGAGCGATCAGCCATTGGAATAGTCTCTCCAGGGAAGTGGTGGATTCCCAATCACTGGACGCTTTTGAGATTCAGCTGGACAGGGTGCTGGGCCATCTCGTCTAGACCGTGCTTTTGCCAAGAAAGGTTGGACCAGATGATCCTTGAGGTCCCTTCCAACCTGGTATTCCATGATACTATGATACTTATTAAAGACATTTTACCTCTCCTTCTGCTTTGGATCAAAAACCAGCAACTTTTTAGAAAAAAGACCAGCAACTCAGTCAGACAAGTATTTTCTAAGTCCAGAAAGCACAACAGCCTCAAAGTGGAAAACATGAAAGTTAATTGCTGCTTCTCTTCTCCTACCCCTTCCCCTTGAACAATTTGCCATATCTGATTGAGGCCGGCTGATTTTATAGTGCAGATGACAGGTCTAGGCAAGCAGCACTGCTTGTACAGTAGGACTAGGAGGGAAGCCCAGGCAAATCTGTGCCAGCTCATGAAGTTAAAACAATTTTGCATATAAAGAGGAAACCATAAATAATTAACACCAGGCAGGTGGTCTAGCTGGAAAACTAAAATCCAAACTAGGTCACAAGGGAATATAGGACTTGGCAGATGAAACCGTAACTGAAATCATCTCCCAAGACCAGCCAAGTGAGGGCAGAGCCAGCTACCCTTATGAAAAAATATGCCTGTGCCAGTCATTTCTGGGAAAAACAAGCCAAGGACAAATGACTGCAGCTCTCAGAATGAGCATGATAGTATTTAGTCTTCAGGGCTTTGTTTCTAAAAGGGTTTTTTGTTAAATGCCAATCTTATTTGGTCAGATTCACAGTGAGATCAAAATCAGCCTTCATGGTGCTTTAAGAAAATCAGCAGGGAAGATGATTGGGGGGGGGGGGGGAACCAAGTATTAAAACAAAGAGGAGGGTGTGAAAATTTATGTTAAATTTAGGTGGGGCTTGGAGGAAGCAATAGACCCTGCTGAGTTACAAAAGCAAAACCAGATACCAGCAAAGTACAGAGCTGGCTAAATATCAACTACAGTATCAGGGATTGTGGCTGTTACCAAAAAGCAGGGCGAGGGGGGAGCTTTTGTTTGGAGGAAAGAAATGGAGAAAGTGAGATTTGTGAGGTGAAAGGCTCTGCTCTTATACTGAAAATAAGAACTGATCAAATACAAGCACAGTGTTTTAAAATTTACCATGAGTAGCATTTGGGCTTTGCGAAACTGGACACCCAGAGCACATTTTCAATTGGTGACCCGTAGGGATATAGAAATTATTCCCTCCCCTCAGACTCCTGAAATGTAATCTTATAACATACCTAAATGCGAGAGCAGGCTGATGGGGACTTACCCACACACTAGAGAAATAGTTGATAGATTTGGATTTTTAAAAGCTTATGAAAGCTTGCAAATGTGTAATGTAACAGTATGTACAAATCCCCAGCTTTTTCTGCTGTGGCAGGTAGATTATTCCACTCACCTCACTATACTCGTGGTCAGAGTATGTGTAGTTCTTCATGTGAAAAGCTTCAGCTGTGCATTTAATGCATACTAAAAATACAGCCTGTAAGGTCAATTGACTGTAGTTTTATGGGGTCCTTTGGCAAGCAATTCAGTGAAGAGCTAATTGTAATCAGCGAGCAGGAAAAGTAGCTCTTTAGCTTTAATCAGCCTCATGGTACCATTTGTACCTACTATTATAAACACTATTATGGTAATTCTACAACAATTCATGTTCATACTTTACTAAAATTGTGATTGTTCTCCTTTACACTGCAATGCTCACTTGCAGTCACTCACATATGTATAGCATTATACCCACGTCTAAATACAAAGGGCCAAAGGGCCAAGCTCTTAGCTGGTCAATACTGGTGTAACCTACGGATGCCAGGTAGAGCCCATATACTTGCATGAAATTCCCTCCTTGCAAATATTTTTCAGCCCTATTCAAATATGTACAAGACAAGGCATAAAATACTAAGGGATCAGGGCTTGCTTCTAAAGAAAGTTTGGGGTATGGAACAGTGTCTTCTGCCAGATTAAACTGGAGTACTTGAAGATTTACCTGTCCTCATTTCTCCATTGCTGGCTCACTGGACCTTCTCCCAGTCTTCAGCTCCGGGTTACGTAGGCCACTCAGGGTAAATGTGGCCGGATAAACTTCAGAACTCATCAACGGGGTTTGAGCTGATCAACTAACCCTTGTAGAAGAGGATTAGGAAACACTCGCCATGCTTACTGCTGAGGCTGTGTTGGCATAGCAAACATCTGTCAGGGTGAGTAACATCATCTGGCACCACAAGGTTTGCAAGGTAAATGTGTAAATGTGTCTCATGAGAGAAATGTGCCCAATCATAACAACGAGTTCTTCCCTTAGGGAGACAGAAAGGAGAAGTGATTTGTCACAAAAGGCATAAGCAACTATTTCATCCGGAAAACAGCAGCACAGAGGGGAAAAAAAAGCTAAGATTGGGAGGACATGAAA
Organism: Dromas ardeola; assembly: GCA_013398915.1. Classification (NCBI taxonomy): domain Eukaryota; kingdom Metazoa; phylum Chordata; class Aves; order Charadriiformes; family Dromadidae; genus Dromas; species Dromas ardeola. The sequence continues at coordinate 235,463 of VYZM01015868.1, forward strand.
AGTGTAAACTCAATGCCAGAAGCTGGAGTGGCAGCATGAGAATATATTTTATAGCACGTAATGCATAAGAAGAGCTGTCAAGCTTCTGCACCAGGCTGGGAATAGACCATGCGGGAGCTAGCATCCATTTCATCAAGACAAAAGGAGAGTTTAATCCCCCTTTCATATCATGTTCTCACTAATTAACAGCTCCCAAGACATTGCCTTAACTTCTTTTCCTGTGTCCCTCCAAAAGTCCTCAGTTTGTAAAAAATAACTTATTTTAAAAAAAGAAGAACAATCTGACAACTGTGCAGTCAGCATATCTTTTCTTTCCATGTTCTACGTTAAGCAAAATACTGTCCTTCCAACAGGCAAAATTCCTCTCTGAAAGGGAGCTAAACCAGCTGAGTACCATTGCTTTACAGCTCTATACCATCACTGACCTGCTGCGGGAAACTATCTGCTCAAATCATTTGGGAGACTTCTACAGTTTGGGCACAGAAGAATGATGGACAAATTTATACAGTCGTCATAATCTCTATAGATACAATTCTCATTGTCTTGAGGGAAACATATCTGAAACTGTAAGAATCTTATATTAAAATTATTCTCTTGGACAATTATCATACCTGTTGACTTGGGCATTCAGTTGAAACCGAGCTATTAAAAAAACACCCTGAGGTGATCTTTGTAAAACTTTTAATTATTGAGTTAAATAAAACATCAGTTGTCTTTTAATGAAATATGTCACTGCATCCAGCCTTTCCCTTGCGTTTACCAGGTGTGTTCAAATAAACACTTAGAGACAGCTCTGTTATTATCATTATTACATTTATAGTGCCAGGTAAGTGCCTGATGTATTCTAGAGACAGATGGTAGTCTATGTATGCTTGGACTATTTAGCAAGGTAAATAAAAATCACAGGAAAAGAGGCTCTAGGAGAATGAAATAGAAGAAGGTCAGTGTTTGGCTCCCATAGAGCAAAGCTGACAGTCTGTATTGCAAACAAACATTGTGTGGCTCCAGAAAAAGCCATGGAGCTTTAATAATGTTAATTAATGTGTTCAGCAAGGGTGACATGGCCAAATCCTTTTCTATGTCCAATTTCATAGATGTGCCAGACCTGAAACACTCCCAAAGTACTGGAAAGCAATGCCCAGGGCTGGACTATTCCGCTGCCAGGATACAACTGCTGTTCATATGGCACTGAGCCCAGGTACACCGCGAATCCCATTATGGCTTTGTTGTGCACGAAGTCCAAAGGCTTTGTTGTGCACGAGTGTCCAAAACAGGCGGCCTTTCACATTATGGAACTTCATGAGGTTTGCCCGGAGGCCTTAGATGCTCCCATCCCTGTTAGGGCATATGCCGGCTGCATACGTTCACGGCCCTGACGCCTGGCAGTACCAGAGGCAGCACTAGAGACAGCCCCTGCTTTGTGAAGCAGGAGTGGTCCTTGGCAGGATGAAGTGCCTTACTGACGTAAAGCCTCTTCTCTATCTTTAACTAGCAGCTTAGTGACAGGGTAACATCTTTGCTATCAGAACGCTGCTGTTTTGTAACCACTTAAAGTTAAAACAAAGGTTTCCCTGTGAGGGAAGTAATATACGCTTAGATGATACATATGCTACTGCTGGACTTGACCCAAAGCACACTTTGGGTGAAATCAGAGTCATCCCATTGGCCTCCCTGGGATTCGGATGATGCCAGCTTGGCTCCCTGACCACCAGGCACAGTTTGTACTGCTCATGCAGATTATATTGTTTCCCTTTTCAACTTGATTAGCTATGCCAAAAAAGCGGAGGTTTGAAAGTTATTCAAAAAAGCTTGAAAGTTAAGGCTCCGGGGAGACCTTATAGCGGCCTTCCAGTACCTAAAGGAGGCCTACAGGAAAGATGGGGAGGGACTCTTTATCAGGGAGTGTAGTGATAGGACGAGGGGTAATGATTTTAAACTGGAAAAGGGTAGAGTTAGATTAGATATCAGGAAGAAATTATATCCTGTGAGGGTGGTGAGACACTGGAACAGGTTGCCCAGGGAAGCTGTGTCTGCCCCATCCCTGGAAGTGTTCAAGGCCAGGCTGGATGGGGCTTTGAGCAGCCTGGTCTAGTGGGAGGTGTCCCTGCCCCTGGCAGGGGGGTTGGAACTAGATGGTCTTTAAGGTCTCTTCCAACCCCAAACCATTCTATAATTCTATGATAGTCACTTTAAGAAGACTTGATGGTGGAGTCAGGTAACTTGTATGCAGTTCTCTGCCTACAAGCCCTGTGTTCTTGAACCCAGGTAGTATTAAGAAATGGGAGATAGCTTTGGTTTTAGCAGCAAAATTTTTAGGGCAGCTTCCCCACAGAAGCTCTTTTTCATCTTGATGACTCTACTGGATCAGGCCATTCAACTTCCTTTCTGCTTTTGAGCTCCCTGCCAGTGCATTTGCACAGCCTTTTCTACAAGGAGCAGAAGCGCACACACACACACAAATGCATGTACACACATCCAACCATGTGCCACTTAATGTAGGCCAAACCCCTTCTGGCTAAATTGTTTACATTTTCGAGTAGGATCTTTCACCCCTTTGCGTGGAGGCACAGACTTGTGTTCTGGTTTGGGAGGTTGCTATCATTTCAGCTACATACTTCCACAGGGGCACTTAATAGTTTTTTCCAACCTTTTAAAATGAAGGGTGGCAGCTTAGTCCACTTCCTGTGATGAATTTGTGCCCAGTCTGTTTCAGTCTGCCTGAAACAGTCAGCCTTTCCTCAGACTGCGTGATTCTCTCCATACATTGCGCTTTCATTTGGTATCGGATTTTCTGCATGTTTTGTGTATTTTATGCACTATGAAAATCAATAAAACAGATTGAATAATGAAATGTTAATGAATAACAACTGAGAGACTGCAGCTGTTTCATTTTAAGATGCTTTTAATCTCCATTACCATAGCCAACAGCATGCCCTTGAACGACAATAGTTACCAGAGAGAGATGTACTGCCCTCATCACTAACGATAAATGGCTGAAAAACCTACTCAGCTGCAGCGTTGCTGTGAGTGATGTGAGCGCGTTCAGGGAAGCTCCTCCACCAAAATCAAGGAGTGTCTGTGCAGGATTGGTTTCAAACACCCAGATCCGTGGAATCATTCCATGAAGTGATTGAACCAGCCCAGCCCAGGCTCTTTCCATGTCTGCTTATCTGCCTAGGGATAGGCGGGAAATTTAAGGCAAACCAGCTCAAGGTGGGAAGTCACCGCACATAAATTACAGCATGCTAATCCCTTCCACAGATGCTCTCGTTTAGGTGTAAAATGGTTTAAGGATATTAAAGTCCCATGCCACCCTTGGCAGGATTTATTTACATTTCCTGTAGGAGGCTGTGGTTTGATGTTACAGAATGGTCAACAGTGATACCAGCTTAAGTGAAATTTCCCCAGTTAAAAAACCAAAACGACACCGGGTCAAAAAAATTTATTTTAACTGATTTTGCATCCGGATCAGTTCACCAATCTTATTCACAATGAAGTCACACAAATAGTGTGCTAAAAGCTCTCCTTTTTTCAGATGAAGTTTGTTCTGGTTACATTGAGGTTTTATGTCTGCCTTTTACTTTAAGAAGTTAAGAGTAGTCCCGTTGTAATCAATCTTGTTCAATTCAGCACTACTTACTAGCATAGTAATTGCAAAAGTAATTTCAAATGAATGTCCTGATAAGCAAAATATGTACATGCATAGTTAAGGCAGAAACAAAAGAATGTCCATTCACAGGTTTTCCTCATCAACCTGGACTATTGCAAACCCTTTAAGTACTTGGACAGTTGCAGTGAAGCCTAATGCAGAATTGGTGAATAACGTGAAGGCAGTGGAGTCTCCCTGGTTAGTGACGTATAGTTCAAGAAGTATAAAGCTCACCTTCCTGAGATCGGTGCATTTGGTCAGTAGGTACTTTGGACTTGTAGCACCTCAGAAAACACCTGGGATGGCAAGTCTCTGTAATCAGCCTTCTAGCTCAGAGGCCTATGTGGAGGTAAGAAAGTTAGGGACAGGAAGAGAAGAGTTGGAACCAGAGTGTGAATGAGTGTGTATGATGCGGAAGGAAAGTGTGTAAGAGACTAGCTTGGAGCAGTAGGACTTGAAACCCCTCTAGGAGCTCCAGAAAATGGACCAGGGTTTGGTAATCTCAGGAATTAGACCTGGAGGTGATCCCTTGGCATAGGGATGGACTGAAGCTTCTTCCTGTAGTAGGGAAACCTCATTAACTCTACAACAACACAGCAGGAGCTGCTGAGCTGGTACTGCCTGACCAAACAAGAGGCAATAACCTTTATTCTGCACTCTGCTGTGGTTGGACACACTGGATAAATACTGGGAGATCGGCTGTTAAGGTACATGGAGTATTAATCTCCATTGCTAAAGAATGAGTAGACACAATTCCAGTGCTTTTGAAAATGTTTGAAACTATTTAAAAATTCCCTTTCACTAAACCTGTTATCTGTTTAGGATTATTTCAACATTAGTCAGTAACATTCTTTGAATAATAGACTAGTGTCCAGCTCCCTGGCAAAACTCACCTTGATCTGTATTATCATTTAGACTCCACCTGAAAACATCATTAATTTAAATAAGCAATAGAGACTGAAATAAAATTCCATACATGCTTAACTCTCCAATGTGGTTTTGAAAAACCTTTCTTCTTTAGCCAGTCTTATGTTACATGCTGGATGGTCTTTGCTTTGACCACCTCATAAAAAAAGGCTCATAAATACTTTTCATGTGTTATTTAAACTAGCGGTACTCCCTGAGGCACCATGCTTTTATTTTTAAAAATCCTTTGTGTATTCCTAAAGCATTTCTAAACCAGTAGCAGAGGTAAATGTGTATTTTAACCCAGGAAAGCCATGTTCTGTCAATATCAGACCACAAATTTTCTTACTCCATGCTGATAAGAAAAAAACATTTCTAGCAACTTCCACCTGATTTATGTGCTTTCCTTCTAAAAAACATCAATTTCTGAGTATGAGCGAAAATAGCTGAAATGGTTTTGCTTGACTAGATGCTTTCCAAAACCAAAAATGCATTCCTAGTATGCAACCACAGGCACAAGCAACAGACCAAGAGCCTCTCCCCTTGCTGCTGCTTGGGAATGCTCTGAAGGAAGGGGGGATGGCATGAAAGTACCACCTGGGATGGACAAGAGCTTGCCTGGAGAAGAGTGGGACTAGTACAGGTGTGGTGGGCAGTGACCGTAGGCACGTAGAGCAGGTGGGTAGATGGGAATGCAAAATTTCACCTGGTGTAAGAGATGGGGTTTTTTTCCCCAGCTGACAAGTATAGATATTAAGTATAGAATAAGTATAGAATAAGAAGTATAGAAGAAGACAAGTATAGAATTAAGTTCTACTGCAGGCAGAAGAACCTGGACTCACAAAGCGTAGGAAACAAAAAATATGCAGCAGTATTGACAAAATATTACATTTAACAAAACCAAATGTAAAGTAGGATTTAATCCAAAAAGATTAGAAACTGCATGGGCAGAATAGGCATTAGACAATTGGATAAACCCAGATATTCCAGAAAATAATCTACAGTGGTTTCTCCATGTTCCAGTTGTGCTCCCCATTTATCCTTCAACAGGGAAAGAAAACCCCAACAAAACTCTTCTTGGCTCGCAGCCTGAGTGTATTCTTGGCAATTTATAACGTGAGCTTCTTTGTATGATCATGAATTAGGGCAGAAATTACATCATCCTGAGTGAGACAGGTGTCCTCATCCCAGCCTCCTTGAAAGACCCAGGCTGCAGTGCCCACACAAAGACGCTGACAATAAAACTAAGGGAGACAACGTAGGATCTCTCAGCTAAATCTTTTCCTTAGACACTGCTGCTGCAGCAGTATCTCCTTGACACATGGAGGTCAGCTGGAAGAAGGGATAACATCTTTTCTTTTGCTCATGGAGCTTGTAATCTCTGACAGGCCTTTAAAGGTTCACGTTTCTTTAATGGATAAATCCCCATTAAACAATTTTGCATCCTTCAGAAGAACCTGCAAAGCACTAGCTTTTGCTGAGGTAAATCATTAAGACTCACTTACAGCTTTAGAAGTAATTGACTTAGTCAGTGCTAAATTTTAGAACAAATGTTACAGAAAACTGTTTACATATTGTTTTTAACAGTTGTTTAATCAAATGCTCATATTGTCAAGACTTTATTTCCATTTATCCTCACAGCTTTTAAAAAACAAATACTGAGGAAAACAAAATTATCAGCTCCCCTACTCCTTGCCCAGCCATCCCAATTACTGGGTAGCCAATGAGGTATGAAAAATATGAAGAAGAAAAAGAGATTTACGAAGAGTTGAGGATTATATTTAGTAAGGGAGAGAGAAACTCTCATCAGAACTGGCTTAATAACATTGGAATTGAAACAGCTTTTTCTGTATTACTATTTCTTCCTTCCTCCCTCACACTCAGATTGTTCACTTCAGACAAAAGCAAACCTTTCACAACACCCTTACAATTTAGCTGGCACAGTAGCTCTAGGATTCAATTCCAGTTCAAATTTCATGAAAAGTGAAAGGCTGCTGGGTTGTAATTATCTGGCACACACCTTGACGGTAGCCAATGTGGGAGCCATGGCCAGGGGCAGAGGTGGAGTTATGAGCTTTGCTTGTAGGAGGATTTCTCCTCCAAATATCTTACTGAATTCAGTAAGAGATTAAGTTCCTCTTTGTGGAGCCACCAGCCTTGAATTTAGAGGAGTGGGAGAGCAGGAACTGTCATCTCCATGTACTTTTGCTGTGTGGTCACCAAGGATGACCATTTTCTCAACCTCTTTTTGCACCCTACACACCACATGGAAAGCCACAGCTGGGCCACAATGGCACCCTCTCAGGGGACACAGAAATTCAGCAGGAGAAGAGGAAGCAAGAGGAGGAGAAGAAGAAGGAGGTGGACTGTCTCACAAACATCAGGACATCTGGTTGATCCACTGGGATCTGTGGGGAGTAAAGAAGACAAAGCAATTGAAATAGAAATAACACTACAATTATAATAGAAATGCACATACAATAAAATAATGACATCACTGAAAACATTTGACCTTTTTTTATGTTGGAAAAGCACACAATGCTTCACAACTGTAATCGTGCAGTGTCCCAACAGCTATTTTTTGTATGATATTTTCTTTACTAAGAGGTAAGAGACATCAGATATAGTCAATAAGTCGCATACTTAGCACGGGGAATCAGAGGATACAACCTGGATACTGGAGCTGCATTAGTCCTTGTTCTCCTTCCAATACACTACTGCTGACTCACAAAAGATATCAGCTCACACTGGAAAATGTATTTCCATGATGTGCGTTGGTTGGAGGACAACAGTTGATAAGGACAGGGGCTTTTTGCTCCTGGCCATATTCATGCTTTGCTTTCCTATGGGACCTAGGGCAGTGTCCGGGGGATGTACATGTTGTACAACTTAGCAGTGTTCAGTATTTTAGCTCTAGCTCTGAAGAGGCTCAGCTGTCGCTGCAAGTGCAGCAGAGGCACAAGTGAAGATCCATGATTCAGGAGAGGGACATACATGGCCACGCTGCAGTCGGATGAGCATGGCTGCTCCTGCTGTGGAGCACTACCTGCTCTCCTTCCCACTCTGGAGAGAGGTGGATTAAGCTCCAGCCAAACTATTACAAGATATTTCAGCTAACGTGGACTCTAAAATTAACCACAGGTGATGGCATGGCATGCAACATGCTCTCTAAGCCAAATAATTTCTCCCAGCCTGGCTGATCCTTTCTTCCAAACTGCTGCCTGTCTTTTAGCTTCTGGGAAACAAGTAATGATTGCTGTCTTTCCATCAGTTATGTTATTCAACCAAAACCATCTATTTGTTTTACTGCTTTTAATCCTATCCTATCCTATCCTATCCTATCCTATCCTATCCTATCCTATCCTTTTATTTTTGAAGGTCCAGAATGGTTGTTATCTACCAAGCGTCCTCAACAACTCTTAAATTAAGAAGTAGTAGAATATTTGCAGACTGATGCAGTCAGCATCTGGCAAGCTGAATGCTGTGGCAAAGTTGCAGAGACCACGAGCTAGGTTTGTGGGCAGAGGCTTTTACCATTATCCTATTTGGTTTTTTTGGTCTTTGGTCTTTTTCAGCAGCTGTGGCAATTAGTGTTACTGAAACATGGTTTTTTAGGATTTACTGTCTGTGCTGCAGAGCTGAGGGTTGGGGAGTTCTGGCAGAACAAAACATTGGTGCTGATGGATAAATAAAATGACACAGTTGCATGGGTTCAACTTTTGGCTAAGTAATTTCAAATCATAGCTGTACCTTTCAGTTTATATTTGTTTGCCTTCCTCTTTGCAGCAAAGAAAACTACAAACCACTGTAGGTTTACAAGAATACGTAAAGATGACAGAGTTGGTTATAGTCTGACAGCTAGGGCTCCAGAATTTATTTTTTCATGGGCTATGCTACTAACAGCATGCTTAATCTATGTTTTGGAGAACCAATGATTGATTTTATTTATACACTTAATGCAATTGTTTCCTCCTAGCATTGTTTAGACAGGCTTAAATTTTGCATGCTGTTGTTAAGGAGTATTGTAATGAAATGAGTTTGACACAAAGTCTTTCTTCTAGCCGTAGACAAATAGATGGTATTTTGTTTGTTTTACCCACCTTTGGAAAACACTGAACATGCAGATGAAACAGGAAATTCTCTTACAAGTGAAGATATAAAAATGAATGAGACATGAGGATATGGCATGTGACTCAGTGACTTGACTTGAATTTAATAAACAGGAATCCAACCTGTGTAGAAGAGCCAATATTCCATGACAACAAGCCACAACTCTGCCGTTTCACAGTTCACATTCTTGCAGCGTTACTACACCGACTGTGAATGTTGGGAATTAATGTTATGTAATACCAAAAGACCAAGACCAATGGAGCTTTGGAATGTACTCTGCAGATATATGAAATAGGGCTGTATATGCAATAACTTGAACCAGCCATGGCAGAGCACTCCCTGAACATATGGTGTTGAGGATGTGTATTGGGTTTGCATGGCAAAGTTTTGGTAGTGGTGGGGCTACAGGGGTGGCTTCTGTGAAAAGCTACTAGAAGCTTCCCCCATGTCCGATGGAGCCAATGCCAGCCAGCTCCAAGACAAACCTGCTGCTGGCCAAGGCCGAGCCCATCAGCAACGGTGGTAGTGCCTCTGGGATAACATATTTAAGAAAGGGGGAGAAAAAAAACAACTGTGCAGTTACAGTGGGAGAGATGAGTGAGAATATGTGAAACAACTCTGCAGACAACGAAGGTCAGTGAAGAAGGAGGAGGAGATGCTCCAGGTGACAGAGCAGAGATTCCTCTGCAGCCAGTGGTGAAGACCATGGTGAGGCAGGCTGTCCCCTTGCAGCCCATGGAGGGTAACGGTGGAGCAGATATCTACCTGCAGCCCGTGGAGGACCCTACACTGGAGCAGGTGGATGTGCCCAAAGGAGGCTGTGACCCCATGGAGGGCCTGCACTGGAGCGTGCTCCTGGCAGGACCTGTGGACCCATGGGGAGAGGAGCCTATGTTGGAGCAGGTTTGCTGGCAGGACTTGTGACCCATGGGGGACCCACGCTGGAGCAGTTTGTTCCTGAAGGACTGCACCCTGTGGAAAGGACCCACGCTGCAGCAGTTCCTGGAGGACTGTCTCCCATGGGAGGGACCTCATGCTGGAGTAGGTAAAGAGTGTGAGGAGTCCTCCCCCTGAGGAGGAAGGAGCAGCAGCGACAATGTGTGATGAACTGACTACAACTCCTATTCCCCATCTCCCCACATTGCTCAGGGGGAGGAGGTAGAGAATTTGTGAGTGAAGTTGAGCCTGGGAAGAAGGAAAGGGTGGGGGAAGGGCGTTTTAAGATTTGGGTGTATTTCTCATTACCCTACTCTGATTTGATTGGTAATAAATCAAATTAATTTTCCCCAAGTCGATTCTGTTTTGCCCATGATGGTAATTGCTGAGTGACATCCCTGTCCTTATCTCGACCCATGAGCCTTTTGTTATATTTTCTGTCCCCTGTCCAGTTGAGGAGGAGAGTGATAGAGTGGCTTTGGTGGGCACCTGGCATCCAGACGGGGTCAACTCACCACAGGCTGTTGATGACTAAGATGAGCACGGACCCATACGCTGCTGCCTCTGCTTCCTGACTCATCATGTCACATGACTGATATAACAGAAGAAGGTGGTGATTGGTGGCTAAAATACTGATTTCTGCATAAATGTAGGTTCACAACAGAGTCTATCTGAAGATGAGTGGGAAGGACACATGGTGGCCCTGGGTCCATTTGGGAACTCCTCATACCCACACTGATACTAATTGTGCAACTGATGCTGGAAGTGAAATCTGAGTGAGTGGGAATGGAAACACACAGGTTAGGGATCTAGGGCGTACTTGTTACATGCGTTTAAGCATGTTCGTGTACCAAGTCAGCCACAAACATACTGCATCTTAGTTAGCTTTTCTCACTTAGTTACCCTCTTGTAGAGTAAAAGCAATGTCATTTGGTTATTTAGGTGGATTAGTAAATCAAAGGGCTAAAATCCAAATCTCAGTCTCCCTACAGAATTGTGGGAATAACTGGATTGAACCCCAGCCTGCAGCTGTCCCTCATTTTTGATTCAAAGTATGATTGAAGGGGGTCTACTTTCCATTTCCAGTTAGAAAGGAGTGGACTAAATTATTTTTTTCCATCTATGAGAGCCAAAATCTCCCTATGTTTTATGCCTCTGAATGAACACAAACCCCTGAATCTCACCTACAAGTCTAATAAAGTCTAATTAACAGACTGATTTGAAAGCAGTATTCATAGCTCATCTTCAGATTTATGTTATACAATGAAGCATTTACAATAGTCTGTTCTTTTACATAACAATTAGGTCATAATTTCAAATAAGATTTTCATTTCTACAAAATTATTGGCAACTAGTTTGTCATCTGGATAGTAAAACCATCTGTCCAGATCTATTCCCACCAGGAAACTGAGGGTTTAGAAATCCCATGTACTTCCACACTTTAGAACGATACCACAAATATTCAGCAGAAAGCCACTGTCTAAGAATTAAACCGGTGACTTGTGGAACAGATTCCCTTTGCCAGCATGTTTTCAAAATTACTAGAATGGTTTTAGAAATCTAACCAGAGACAACATAACCACTCAAAGTCCTGCCAGAGACCTACACAAGGTTTGAACATCAGTCTATATTTGGTACAGATGAAAGAGTAATTAGAAGCCTGTGGAAAATATTAGTATCTGAACTGTAACTTTTTCTGCACATTTCAGGTACGGTATTCTTCATCTCCTAACAGAAGGAAATGTATTATATACCATTATGGAAGTATTAAATAGCTTCTGTCTCAGATATCAATGTTTAAAACATTGGGGTATCATTGAATATGGAGGAGGACATTGCACGCAGTAGGAAGAAGTTAAAATGGCAAGAACAGGATCATAGAAGATCAGTTCTTCACAGACAAATGTGGGAAAAAAGGTGGTTAAAAAAAAAAAAAGAAAAAGAAAAAAAGGGAGCATGAGGTCAGCATCTTCTCTCATCACCCAGCAGCCCAGCTCAGGACTTGGTCTGCTCAGCAGGAAAGAGGAAATAACATCAAACCACATTCCCAAGCAAAACAAGATTCAAGAACCAAATGAAAGTCTTCAGAAAAAGCTCTGGCTCGGGGTTACCATAGCAATCATCAGGTTTGTCTCATTTCTATTCCTAGTGGAAAAAATATTAAGCAAAAATGCCAATAAGCTTTCAGGGTCTGCTACAGTTACAGATCTGCATCGATGCCCGTAACTTTTATAGAAACCAACGGTTGTCCCAATGACTGAGATTTGTAATAGACAGTTTATGTTCAGATTTTGATGGAAATTTAGTCTTTGACTTCAATCGAAGTAAATTTATAGCCACCATAATGAATTCCAATTCTGCTTATCTGTAAGAAAGAAAATTACAAAAAATAGTTCAGAAACTGAGCTTCTTAGCCTGTTTTCTGTGTTAAGCAAGAACAGCCAACGGTAACAAGAGCACCTTCAGTCCCAAGAAGATATTAACATTGGCTCTGTTACCTGGTCTGCACACCCCTCTCCTGTTTGGGTCTTCTGCAGGGAAATGCCCAAAGACCCTCAGGAAAATCCTCATCCCTGCCGGTTGGCAAAGAAACTGCAGCAATGGGGAGAGGAATCAAGTGGCATCAGAGCAAGTATTTGAGAAATGCTGCACCAAAAGATTACAGAAGGATGGATTTCAGCTGGATTGTAAGAACACAAAAAAGGATTGCTAACATTCACAAGAACTTACTTTTTTTTCCATGCATTTGCCATTTAAAAGGGATATTGCAACCTTGGTGACTTCTGTTTTTATTTTATTTTGCTGTGCTTTCCTCATCTTCTAGAGAACTAAGTGTATAGTTTAGGGTTTTTTTTTTCCAATTCCTGTTCAAAAACTTTCTGTAAAAAAAAAAGCTTCAGGAAGGCTGTTACTGGGGAAAAATCTGGGCCTTTTTAATTGCATTTCAAACTCCCATTTTATAAGAAGGTAGCAGGAGCAGTCCTAGAGGATTTACCTGCCATGTAGTGGAGATATTACTGGACTGACCTCCTGTGACCCCAAATTAATGACAAGTACCAAATGGCATGTAAGTAGACCTCTGATATCTATGACAGAGATGCTCTACTGAATGTTTATTGAGTCACATATAAATAATGACTGCATAGATAGATTTAGGAGCTGGAACATGAATTTAATGCAAGGTTAATAATCCCTTCTGGAATTATAGCATTTATTGAGGTAAAAGGGAATGTCATGATTTTGTTTCTATTCAGTTGTTCATCTTTGTAGCAAGAACTGCATTTTTTTACTCTGAAGAGGAGGGAAAAGAGGTATTGTTGTTCCCTCCTGATGAATCTGTTTCAGTCCACCCAATGTTTTTTTGCTGAGGAGAGCAAAGGGCATGAGCGTAATTTGGCAGTGTGAGCGCAAGCCCCAGAGGCGGGAGCCCCGAGTTAAGTGCCACCTCCCAGGACCTTCTGTTTTTCACGTTAAGTAGCTATAAAGAGGCAAAGCGTTCTTGCTCTGCAAACACCATCCTCATGTGCTTCTCTGAGAGCCTGCATGCTCGCTCACTCCCTCTCTCTTGTCTTCTTCCACTCCCAGAAAAATCTTTTGACTCTCCAAGAAGGCAGCAGGCAGCCTCCCAGGAGTATAACACATAGATCTGTGTAGGGTTGAAAGCAGGCTTGGATTAAAGTCGCCTGTGTCCTTTGAGAGTGGTCACTAATCACTAAGCATCTTTAGAAAGGGTGAGCAGCGGGAGCCACCTAGAACACAGGGGACCTCCCACCGTGTGCCTCAGCACGGGCAGCCTCTGCTTCTGCAAGGGAAAGGGCTCCCAGCCACCACTCAAGGGGTGAGGTGTGGTGCCCAAGCTCACTGTGAGGGCACCATTTCATGCACAGCTCTGGTGCCGGTACCTGGCTTCAGCAGCTCCTCACCGAGGCTCCCAGCTCTCTCCATGGAGAGCACACCTGCCCAGCTGAAGCTCTGGATGCCCCGCTGGTGGCCAGCCACAGCCACACTTAGCTTTGCTGAGCCTGAGCCTTTTTTGGGTTGAGGCACTAACAACACGCCTGGGTCATTCTATGGCAGAGCCAAGAAATGAAATTTGCTCTCCTAAACGTGAAGTTAATTCACTCCATGCCAGACAAGTCATCATTCTTCCCCTCTCCTTGCTTTGGATTGTTTTTCCCAGATTTAGTATCTGACATTTTTCAAATCAAATTACTGTTCTCTCTTTCTTTCTAACCACTCTCCACCTCCTCTGTATTACATCTCCTGTCTCTGCAGTCCCAGCTACTCAGTTTAATGCAATCTCTAGATCTCATCTCACTTCCATCTCAAGTCTGACATGAATTGGCAATGAAGAAAATGAAGCAGACTGGGGCTTCCTTTGCAAATGCTTCACTTTGGAAAATAATGCCGCTTCTATACGTAAGACTGGAAATAGCACAGCGTCAAAGGCCAGCCCTTCGGGGAGTAGTAGTCAGCAGTTCACGCAAAAGATTTCAAAGAGTGGGTGAGAAACAAAACCCAAGCCACAAATACCTCTTCCCAGCAAAGTAACTGCCAGTGGTGGTGAAGCAATGGAAAGGGCAGATCGCTAATAACATACTTGTGCCGTGGGCTGACTTCCACAAGGTGTTAGTTGGCAACATCATGTGGCTTCCATGAGAGCTGGCAAAGCTGTATTTTCCTTTGGATAAATCCAAATCTTTTGTTTTCCTTCCTCTGTTATTCTAACACCATTAGCAGGAAGTAATAGCCACTTAAAAAGCAGAAATAGCAATGTAGAATATTAGCAGAGAATGAAAAATATATTTTTTCCCAGTGTATCAGAATGTGAAAGTTTATTTGCACTAACATAAAACAAAATACCAACAAACAGCTATAAAGAAGGATGATTTGAGTAGGTAAAAGTAAGAGTTTTATTTATCTCTCATAGCTCTGCTGGAGAATGAGAGTAAGGGGTGTTGTCTATAGCAAACCCTTTGCTTTGAAGTCAGTCAGTCAACAACCTCAGTGACAAACCATTTTAATTCCGCTGTTATAACCAAGCTTGGCAACATATACACGTGTGTGTGTGTGTGTTTGTCTGTGTCTGTGTGTGTCTAGGTTCACACAGTTAATAGGCGGTGGAGGGACTCCAGGACACGTACCCCACAGATCTCCATGTCCCACTGTGGCCTTCCTGGCACAGGTGAGAGGCTAAGCTGCTGCCGCACAGAAGTAATGGGGACAGGGCAAGAGGTTCAGGAGAAGCAAGAAAAGGGACTGCAACCAGTCTCCTCTTGATTTACACCATCCTCATCTGAGGTCCACCTTGAGTTACAGCACGTCCTTGTCCTCCTTGCCATGGGCAAGTTGGCCATCCGCACCATGAAGCTGGTGAGATAGGGTAGATGAGAGACTGTGGGGCCTCTCACCGGTCCCTTGTCCCATCACATCCCTGGGCAGAGCACTGGGCAGCTGCTGGGAGTGCTGGGTGCTCTGCTCGGTGATCCCTCCTGCTTACCTACAGACCCTCTTTGGAACCTTGCAACCCTCACACCTCTCCCTCTTTTTTCAACCTGGGAGCTCACTGTTTCCCCCTGCTTTTTCCCTTTTTCTTCTAGCCTTTTGCCGACATAAGAGAGCAGGACAGTTTTGTGAGAGCCAGTCCCTGGCTAAAAGGAGAATGACAGAAGTAGCAGCTGTGCAGCCTTGCCATTGACAATCAACAGAAGACGACTGGTGCAGGACTGTCCCTCTCCCCTAGCATATGACACAAAGTGACATGCCCCTTGACACCCATCCTCTACTCACGTTGCAGGGCAGAATTCAAGAATCACAACACTGAGAGAAGCAGAAATTTGAAGGAAAAGGCAAAAGAGAATTTCTAACAATATTTTATTGGTTTGCATTGCAAGCATTTTGAGGCAAAGGTACCACTCACTGAGCATGCTTTCCAGTCATGAAAGACATAAATAATAATAATAATACCTATTATTAATTTTACTTTCTTGGCACTCCCTGAAATTTACATAGCTCTAATGATTTTGATGCATTTTGTTCTTAGAACTAAATATTACAGCTGAACATCATTATCAGTGAGCATCTCAGAAATGGAAACTGCAAACGGTACTGAAATGTTGCAAAAAGCAAACCCAAAGCTTACAAGCTACCCACATCACCATAGAATCATAGAACGGTTTAGGTTGGAAAGGACCTTAAAGATCATCTAGTTCCAACTCCCCCTGCCACGGGCAGGGACACCTCCCACTAGACCAGGTTGCTCAAAGCACCATCCAGCCTGGCCTTGAACACTTCCAGGGATGGGGCATCCACAGCTTCTCTGGGCAACCTGTTCCAGTGTCTCACCACCCTCACGGTAAAGAATTTCTTCCTGATATCTAATCTAACTCTACCCTTTTCCAGTTTAAAATCATTACCCCTCGTCCTATCACTACACTCCCTGATAAAGAGTCCCTCCCCATCTTTCCTGTAGGCCTCCTTTAGGTACTGGAAGGCTGCTATAAGGTCTCCCCGGAGCCTTCTCTTCTCCAGTTTGAACCACCCCAAGTGTCTCTGCCTGTCTTCATAGGAGAGGTGCTCCAGCCCTCTGATCATCTTTGTGGCCCTCCTCTGGACTCCTTCCAACAGGTCCATGTCCTTCTTATGTTGGGGGCCCCAGAGCTGGATGCACAACACGATGCCTTTCACTCTACAGGAATCCCTGTTTTCTTACAAGATTTAGATTTAAGTAGGGTCTTCATATGAAGTTCCTTAAAAAGGAATTACTTTTCTGAGCATTGGGAGTCTCAGAGAAGAATGCTATTGACTTCAGAGGGGATTTAGGTGCCCATTGCAGCCACCGGTGTTGTGCTGAAAACAGACATAATTTAACGCTGAGCATCCAACTTCCATGGTGGTGCTAAATGCACAGAAGCAGTTCCTCAGTTGGTCTTGATTTTGCTTCCATTTGTGAGGTTGTCAACTTTGAAAGAAAGCGATGGAAATACAAACAAAAAGCTCAATTTCATCTTCACATTATAAGTAAGAGTTTGTAAAGCTTTAACTGTGATTGCCACAGTAAACTCAGTGCTCTAATGGATTACAGCAGAATGATACATTGCATCTGGCTTCTTTTGCCTCAAAAGCAACAATAGTACTGTACATACAATCATTTTAAGATGCAGAAGTTTAAAATAAACGAGGGACCTGAGGCAACATTTTTTAATCTAAGTATTTGTATTCATGTATCAAAGAAGTTGATTCACAGTGTAGAGTATTTAGCCTACGTTGCCTCCATCGCTAATGTCAGATAATGTTTAGCTACAGGCCTGCCAGGGTTCTGGAAGCAAATGTTTGGATCTAAGCAACACTTGCATTTCATGCTCTTGATTTAAGACTAATCTGAGACCTGAAGCAATGATGAAAGAGGATGTCTTTAAAACATTGTGATCAACCACCAGCCTAAACACCAAAACCTCCAAAATGAGTTCAATAGAACAGCCAGTGCATTTTCATGGGCAGTGCAGAGGCACACCTGAGCACTGCATTCAGTGCATCGAGGGGAGGAGATAGCTTTAGAGGTGACTTTTTAACGCACGGCCAGCTGGCAAGGGGATTTCAGTCTCCAAAAGACGTCTGTGCTAGTCATCACAAGAAGCAGCAAACCTCAGAGGCTTTGTTTATCATTTGCAGAAGCAAATTGCAAAACCTCATGGAATTACAGCCACTATGCTCATTCCAGAGTTCTACTGTTTGGAAGAATTTGTTCAATTTTTCTGTAACAGAGAAAATTCCACTTTGAGCCTCCTGAGGGTAAGCCACTTCCCAAGGGAAGACAATTTCTGGCATCTGCTGGCATAGTGGAACTGATTCCTTCACATGTAGTGAGACTGGAGATCTGCAACAAGCACTGCCAAAGGACAAGCGACACTGCAGCAAACCCCAAGTAAGTATTTGCTGGAGGAAAGGTGAAAGTGCGGGAGATACAAGAAAGGAGAAGTGTTTGGCATGTGGATGTTGATAATACTACAGCTTAGTTTGTTGCCCAGAACCTTTTATTCAGGTTATTTTCCTCTTCCTCAGGACTGAGATGCTGCAAGTTAGATACAGAAAGAATCTGAGTTCTGTAAAATGAGACTTAGGCAGACTCTACAATGAAATTATCACCCTTACCTAAAATTATCAGACACTGCGGTTTGTAAAGTTAAGAGTTATTTGCATTTAGTTGTTTCACCTCTTTACATATGCCCAGTCTTGGTTCCCAGCTCACTCCCTGGGCCATCAGAGAGTTGGAAAGTAGACATTTCTTCTCCTACATCTCCTAAGGACCTGACTTGGCAAGCACTTCCAGCACCTCAGATGCCGGTAGGATCAAGTTGCTCAGAAAACATAGCAGACATCAGTTAATTCTATGCCATGCAGGGAATGGGTGCAATGCACTCCTTTTGGTCACTGCTATTATAATTGGACAATTAGTTCAAAATGAAGTTATGCTGACTTAATCACTTTTCTCCCTGAGAAGACACAAACCCACACTTAGCTAAGCCATGCCTTTCTTAGCTTGCGGCACTGTCCGTCTCTCCTTTTGAAGCTGTACCACAACGTACGAACAACACACATGTCCCACTAGACCAGAAAAAGTGAGCACAAGTGCCCACGAGCCTCCATTCAAGGCTCTCACTCATGGGCGGAGGAACAAAGAGGGCTCTTCACCAGCCACTGCAAAACGACCATACGTGGATGATGGACACATTTTCTCCTCCCGGCTGAGCCTGCTTTTCCCTTCAATGCAGCCATACTCACTCTTTGGTTTACTGTCTTCTTTTATGCAGTCTCCAACTCAACTAATCCCTTTGTGCTGAGCAGCACAGCAGTACCAGGAGTGGTGGGTGTTTATTGGGCATATTAGTCTAAAAGTTGTTAATTAGGATAAACTTGTGGAAGGCAAGATGTGGGTTTGGGCATGCTCTTTCCTCTCTTTAGAAAAGCGAATCAAACCCACACTCTGGCCCAATACTACATGGGTCTACAATAAAGCATCTGCTATAAAATGGTGGGCACTGACACTATTCCCCAGATTTAAAGGGCAGCCCTACTCTGTGCTTGCAAAAGATAAATACCAGTCCTGAATTCCCCGAGATGTTCAGGCCTCTAGATCCTCACAGGGTGGAAGAAATGCTGTAGCCTTGAGAGAGAGGTCTGAAAATGGGACTCATCCATTCAGCACATGGATTGATTCGCATGACATTCTGTGGCACCCAACGTTCAGGCATTTACTTCTATGACTCACATTTCCAGGACATCATGCACCAAGTCCCTATTCTGCACTGACCTTCTCTACCTCCTGCTGATAAACAAAACAACTGCTGCCCATCTAACTGAGCCTTTTGTAAACTAGTATTTTTTTTTTAATCTTATTTAACGTCTCAGCTGGGCACAAGCAGGTCGACAACTTCTGCCGTGTGACAGCAAAGAGATGAGAGATGCCTCCTCGCTCCTGACCTTGAGGGCAGAAATATAATAGACTTGCATACGAGACGATTGTTTAATATGTTCACAAATCAATTTTATTAATTTAAAACAAAATTAATGAAGAAAAATTCTGTACACAATTGTGGACACAACACACTTTTTGTACAATAAGGCCCAGATAAACTGTTTGGTTTTTTCAGTCCGCGAGTGACTAAAAATTAAAAAAAAAAAAAAAAAAAGAAGACAACCAACCCCCCATCACTGTCTACTTTGCTTGAGGAAAAAAAAGGCTAATTATAGTCTCAATTCTAAAAACTACCCACAACGTGCTTTATGTACGTATGTGAGTACTGTGTGAATTCCAGCACTCATACTGGGTAAAGTAAAGCACATGTGCAAGTCTTGGTAGGATAAAAACCTCTCTGTTGGTAATAACGCAATCCACAAATATTGAATTCTAGCAGCAATATGATTCCTCCAATAAAGAAGGGTGTTGTGTAGCTACATTGGTGCTTTGTAGCTCTGCAGATAGCTGTTTCAAGGCTGGTGTTTTTAGCAAAAGAAAGCAAGAAGAAAGCTGGAGAATGAACCAACAAAGCTGAGGCTTCTTTTTAATGAAGAGGTTTAAACTGGGTAAAGGGAATTGGTACAATTCAAGCCAGAAGTCAGACTAACAGTTTATCTGACCAAGTAGCTCATGGCCGTCAGGATTAGAAAAGTCACAAGTCACAGACAGACACAGTCTAGGTTTGCCCTGTAAATGGGTATAGACAAAAGCAAATTTTAACTCCTTGGCAATAACTATTTCAGTATTTCCATTGCCGGCAATGGATGTTGTATCTTAGGAAAATCTGACTCCTGGTGGAAGAGGATTAAAAAACTTAAATGTATATGATTATTCTTGTTCAATTTCTCCAAAATATTCCCATTTCTAATTTCTAAAAATAATGATGATGATAGTTTCCTTCATTTTTGGATGAGACAAAAACTATTCGGTACCACGATTCCAGTTTAAGTCATGTCTTAAAATATATTTGCGTTCTCTCTATTTCTTTAGGGAATTAATCTGCTAATTCATTTTTCAATACTTTAAAAAAGGGTTAATATGTTAACTTTAAAAGAGGAAACAGAAGACAGCAAAGAACTCCTCTTCAGTTGTGTTTTATCTGTATTTCCTTCGTGGGGGGAAAGAAACCAATCTTTCCATAATGAGACTAGGTGAGAGAAGAAAAAGGTGGAGAAACAGCTGAGAAGAACAATACCCAATTCTTATTGACACTTGACATCCATGCTTTTGGTCTTGACAAATTTATCTAAAAAAATCCATTATCTACATATTTATATCCAACACATTGATAAGGCACTGCACAACAGTTTGTGCACACGTGGCCTCATTCTTCACCAACAAGGCATTACTATCTTTCAATAGCATTTACCTTAACAATATGTAAAAGAATCATTCATTATTACAAATTTACACAAAAAATTCTTCCTGTACATGATTGTCTCAGTGATGTACCTATTAGTTTAAATTAGACATATTTTAAACTACTCTGTAATGTGCTAAAATCAAAAGTCGTTGCTGTACCATAAGGCAAAGGCTTATAATAGCCTTTAATCCTATTATACATATCCTCAGTTATATGATGTCAAAATATAGTCTGTTCATAAATAAGTAAAGATGTACAGAGTACCCTGGGTATGAGGAACCAAAAAGTAAACCTTCTTTACAAGAAAATTACTCCACTGGTATTTTGAAAAATCTCAGTCTTCATTGTGCAATCAAGTTTGCTGTGTTGAAGAAACGGTGTGTGTCACATTGAAGAGTCTAAAAACTACAAAGCATTTGCAGGTCCTTTTTTTCTTCACAGGTATGAACCTTTTATTTCCTTTTTTTTTTTTTTTCTTTTTCCTTCTCTATTTCTTTTTGGTAGCAAATACGGCAAAGATGAGTTGTTCAAACATTTGCATGGCTTATTTTCGTTGGACTCGCAGTACCAGAGTCAACAGCTGTTCTGAAGAAAAAGACATGCTCCTCCGTTTACTGAAAGGGCAAGGGTTAAGACCAATTGCAGCTGTACGTCAACATGTTGAAATCACAAAGTTCTGTAGTCCAATGCTGACACAAGACACAGGCATCCCGTCCACGGGCAGAAGGAGGCTCTGGGGTTTCAAAGTGCTGCTGAGCTGCTACAAGTACTCCAGTTCCAAGGCATGGTGAAGGGCCATAAGGTCAGAGTGGCTCGAGATCCTCCAAAATGGCATAGCATGCTGTGAACAGCACAGACAACATGTAAAAATAACCCCAAGCATTCTTGCTTGGGTATTTAGACCCACCCATTGTCTTTCGCAAGGATAAGGGAACACTGCGCAGGAGAGAAAAAGAGCTCTTAAAGCCTCGAGCCCTTCACGTTTATCTCTGGTTTCTCTGACCCACCCCCTCGGCACAAATTCTCAATAATGGCAAGTCTATTTACCAACACGAACAACAGCAAGCAGGTCAGGAGATCATAAGGAAAGGGAGGGGTTTCTCATCTCTTTATAAGAAAACCAGATTTCAGCACGTTGCAGAAGAAAATATTATTTCTAGAAAATAATTAAGAAAAATAACCTATATGTGAAACATGTGGGTAGTTTGAGGAAGGGAACAGAACTTGATTAAAAAAAAAAAAATATAGGAAGTGAAAGTATTACTATCAAAACATGTTTGTTCCTTGTGGAACTATCCCTGGCAGGTGAGTTAAGAACATACCCATGGTGATTCAGAATAGCTCATGTGTTGCTCACATCACTTTGAAAGGAAATTTATCCCAGTGGTTTGTATAACATCGCTCATTCTTAGCACTGATCTTAAAACATCTTTTCCATATGGGACAATTTTAAAATAAATACATATTTTTTTCCTATTAGCTGTAATAAAATCTGTCTGGAGCGCAAATACATTTGCAAAGAACCCAAATAAAGCAAAAAACACAACTACCAGGAAAAAGCACACATTACCTCATCCATGAAGGGTAAAAATCTGATTAAGAACTACCTTTATACTCTAAATCAGGGATTATAGTGTCAGCAAGAACTTTTGCATAAATAAAAAAAAAAAGATAACCATCAGCTTTCATCAGGAAAATATTCAATAAATTCCATGGGAAAATACTTTAAATTCAACAATGTTCTGAAGGCTAACATGATCATGTTCACCTTTTCATTGGGTCAGCTTATGTCCTGGCATCTTTAGGAGGCAAACCACAAGCAATTTATTATCACAATAGCTCTGGGGTTCCCCAAGCATTTTATCTACAACTTCTCTAGAGACGCTTTCTTCATCGTCCTTCAGCACTTCCCAAGTAAATTCCTAATTCTACTGAAATCAGTGGCAAAACTCCATCTCTTCTTATTATCACTTCTGCACTGACCTCCTTTTTTTCATTCAGGTCTTCTCAAATTTTAAGATAAAGAACAATTTTGAAAACAATGTGAAACTCCGTTTCCAGTTGCGTGTTTACTGTAGGCCCTGTAATTTTACCTTATACCTATCTCAGAAGGCAAACATCCTAGGACAGAGCCTATCATAAATTTGTCTTTAGAAGCTCAGGCAAATAGCTGTCTGTCAGTGTATAAATAATTATTATTTTTAGAAGAATGTTGCTTCAATCCCGATCATGATGTGATGATGAATTGGGTTGAATTCATAGAATAAAGCAGAGATTTTTAAAAGAAACATAACCATGTAAGTAGTGGCAAGTCTCTCTGAAGTCAAACGGCAACTGTTCAGGAACAATGAACTGTTGCCCTTGTGAGAGTCAGAGAAGATAATACTGAATTAATTAATATTAACAAGAAAGACTAAAGAGTCGTACATGATCAGCAAGGGAGCACTGTAAGGAATCTGGAAAATGGGCACCCAGCGAAGGACAGGAGTCAGCAGGCAGAGCTGCACAGCAAGAGGGGCTGCAGAGCGCAGGATGTGGTGCTGAGCACACGGTGCCCGTGTTCCCTGGTTTCCACCTCAGAATAGCTATAGTCTGCCATCGTGGAAAAAGTGCCCGTTAGTAGCTGGAGAGCATTTGGTGAGCCCCTGGACAATATATTGTTCTTTAGTTCTAACCAAAAGAAATCTGTTTGGGTTTGGGTTTATTTTCCCCTAAAACCAGTCCAGGATGTTAAAGCATAGTGAGGGGTGATGACTGGAAGGTCTGCTTAGATATGACAGTACCGATCTGAATTAAAATGTAATACGGATGCATCAACAGATGCCTACATTCGGAGTATGCCTAGATTTCAGAGTAAAGAAATTTCTTCTGGAAGAAAATAAAATGATCCACGAGGAAGCACCACTGGAAGAGTTTCTGTTCTGCTTTGCTTTACTCTGGATTGTTACAAAGCCTTGAGGAACAGCTGACTAAATCTCAGCTTGAAGATAAATGTATGAGCCATAGCTGCTTATGGAGAGAACAAAACAAACAAACAAAATAATCAGAGACAATTGAGATGTTGTTGGAAAAAACATGATATTTCCAAAATGCTTTTACAGATTAAACCTTTCCTTAAAAAGGACATGTTAAACACTGACTGTGACACCTACTATTTCTTCATTTTCAATCTAGACTTCCATTGTTCTGTCTCTATGCTCCACCAGCAACAGAAACTAGATGCAATTAGCTCACTCAGTTACGATTCCATGTCCCAGTGTTTTCACTGTTACATCATACAGATAGTCTATCCTCTGAGATCTGTAAGGTTAGACACTGCGGCTTTCCAACTCAAATCTTTCCTAAAGATTCATTTCTTGCACCATCTCCAGGAAATGAACCAGCAAGAGCAAAATGAAATAAAAATTCCTAATCATGCTGTTCTCCAGACACTCCAAAAGCTTCTGTGCACCTATCTCTCATTTAGGCTGCGAGATCTTGCTGGAAGAATTCACAACATCTGATAGGGGTATGACATGAAGGACAAACGGGCACAGGTTTGTGCTTGCAGCAGGTCCGTGCAGCATTACCAGATGACGGCACTTGGTCGGCGATGCTCAGCAGTGCTGCCTCCATTTCTTGCGCGGCTGCAGTTTCCCTCTTCTCTCACAAGCCCCCTGCCAGGTAGGACCTACCTGCTCCCCCTGCCAGCCAGCCAGAGCTCCCTGCTTCTCTTTAGTCAGCTTGGCACCAGCTCTGCCTTAGCCACCGGGGCAGGGAGGTGTACACAGCATACCTAAGATACGGCGTGGCGAAGAGTTTGGTGGACACCTGCCTTTGCGTAGTGTCTCTTGCAGAAGCCAAGAGTCAATGACATGGACGGCCTCCAAGGTCATACAGCAAACTAATGAATAGGGAGAATTGTTGTAATAAATTCTTGGCTTCCAGCTCCCACTTCATGCAGCTCCAGCATTATACTGCTTCCCTAGTAACAGCCTCAGCAACACAGAGCGTACACACACCAGGCAGCTTGGGCAGTTAAAGACACTGATTGATTTAACAGAAGGTTTAGCTTCTGCTAAATCAAATCACAGCAATTCTTGCTAGATGCCCATATGCAATATCAAGTTTTGGATTACCCTCAGCTGTTTATGGTCAGATTTTAAACCAAAAGTTTAAGTGGTCATTATTTTGGCTATATGTTTCTATTTGAAACTCGCTTAAGTGTCTTCCACTTTATTTATGTCTGTCTGTGAAAGGAGTATACCTCCATTTACTCCATGCAGTTGCAAAAGTGAGGTGTGGAATGATTCTGGAGAGTCCCACGAAAACAAAGAGGTTGTGTAAACCTCAGGATTGTAATTATTTTCAGTTCTCCTGCATATAGGTCAAAAGACCAGCAGCACACTCCCAAGAAATAAAGCACGCCAGGAACGCGGTGGCTGAATGGGGCTGGAATCTGCACCCGCGCTCTCTGCATGGCCGAATTCAGATCTCTATCAGTCTGACCCTACGGCACAGCCTTCATAGCTAAGAGGAGGGGAAACAAACATGATACAGATCTATATATATCTATATGTACATGTTTGTGTATGTATATACAGTCTCACTCACATGTGTGCCCATATATATGCATGTGTGTTCGGGGGGCATATAATTTTCACCCTATCTGAAATAACATATGATTGTACAAAACTAAAACATTTAAAGTAACAAAATTATCATACGAAACCCATACGTTATTCCTGTATTAACATGCCCCACTTAGCCACAACTATTCAGCCCTTTCAAAAGTGGCAACACACCCATGAGACAGAAGTACTTTTTTTTCTTCCCGAATGACCGGGCAAGAGTTTCTTTGTATATATATTCAATAAATATTGCCTTCAGAAAGTCATCCCTGCCAACACTTAACACACATGTCATGTACAACACGTGTCTTCTATTCTGAGCACACAGAAAAACGCTAATATCTCATTTGCTCGTGTGGCAGAATGGATGACAAATGCTACCCACTAATAAACAGCCGGTGTAACTGGATGCATTAGTATCTAATGAAATTATAAAAAAGCTTTTCTTACTGTATATTGCGGGAATATGCATTTATACTGGTAGTAAAATAATGATTTTGTTTACTATTTCAGTATCTTCCAAGTAAATATGCAGCTTTTGTCTTTTAAAAAACATGAAGTGTTTTCTAGATGATACTTGGTAATAAATACATTTATGAACTTTTTAATGATTTAATTTTGATGGCATTTTGAAATGAAATATGGTGTCAAAAGTCTGAATTTGGTTTTGGTGTAAAAAGCATGAAAAGTGAAAAAATTATTTTAGTAAATCTAATAATTATAATACTAAATAGCCTAAAATATTAAGGTGTTTTATTTCTGAAATAGAAGCAATATTATTTTTCAGCGTGTATTTACTGAAAAAACAAAAAGTTAACTATTGTATTTAATAAAATAAAGTGTTTCTATTAATACACGTGCAAAACAAAGCTATTTTTTCATGGCAACACCGAAAAATGCAGACTATCCTCCTTCCCTTAAATGAATACATATTTATACAATACCTTACTCCTGAGACTTGTGATGGATTTGAATAGAAAACTCATCGGTTTCTGTCATCTTTCACAGTATTTTTGTTGTGTTCCTGCCAGGTTTGCTAAGCGGTCGTCTTTACTTCCTACCCCAAACCTGACCAGCACAGTGTGACTGTGAGCTTAAAAGCAGTGGCATATTGGATACCCATTTATATTCTGTTTATTGCTCCACAAAGATTTATGATTTTTCCTCCCAGTTTCCCTCCAAGGCAGCGTGACCATTTTGGAGACAAAGGGAGCAGCCGATTTGACCAGGCTCTGCCGAATCACCTGATGTAAAATCCAGCTCCTCAGTGCAGAGAGCCTCTTCTTTTGTCTCCTCTCACAAATTAGAAATCTTTTGGAGGATTCTCCTAAGTAGAAAAACTCAGGAGTTGTTTTTTTTTTTTTTTTTTTTTTTTTTCTGTGTTCTGTATTATTTATTTCTGCATTTACGAGTATTCCCCGACTGTGTCTCCAAAGGCAAAGGCAAAAGATGAGCTCAAATAAAACAAAACACAACACAACTAAACAAAACAAAAAAACACCCCAAAACACGAAAAAAAACAAAGCAAAGCAAAACAAAATGCCAAGACAATGGAGTCTCTGGCAGGAAACCCCAGCAACTTATTCTGCGAATAGCTGTGTCACTGTGGTGGCACTTGGGAGGCGGGGGCTCGGACACCCCTCGGCTCTCACACCCCTCTCCCTCTCTCCACCTCTCCCTCTTTCCCGGGGAAGCTGATCCGAAGGTAGCAACCTCCGCGTGAACCCTGGCGTTACAGCCACCCTGGCTGCGCGCTGAACTCGTGCAGAAGGGTAGGGTTATTCCTCAGTCTGCAAGGCAAACCTCCCGAGAATTTTAATTTTCTTATAAAATGTTTTGCTGGAAGCGACAGCTAAACAAAGGTGTTGATACCATGGCTTGTCCCGTGCTACGTGAAACGTAAGAGCCTGTGGTTTCCTCGGTGTATTGTATTTATTTTCATCAATCGAAAGAGGCATTTTATGAAAAAAACAGTCTATCCTAAAAATGCTTCTCAAAAGAGCAATGATCTTTTAAATGGTATTAAAATGTTTCTATTATTGAATTTTTACAATAATGACAATAATAAAAAGATTTTAAATGCCTCCTTTATTTTCCCTATTGCTGTATTGGCTCAAGCTTTTCCATGAATGGCATAAATGAAAATCTTGTTTGATGATTAAGCAATTGATAAATTATTGGTAAATTATTTTTAATAACAAACCTTAACTTTTTTGCCTCCTAAGTTGGAATTTCAGCTTTTTTCACCAAACGAGCACAGAATAAAAAAATCTCTCAAATTAAATAGGTTTGAATTTATATGCTCACTTAAAAATACTCATTATAGTTCACTTGTAAACAATGAAGTGCTATTAAAAGAAGGGTGTACTGTTTACGCTCTAAATAGCGTGAAGAAATGTACATATACTAAGGGCTAGCCCATAGGCCAAACCACTTCAGCAGAGTGCTGTGCAAAGGGTAACACAAAAGCTGTCCCTGCCCTGAGAATATCACAAAACTCGATGTCCTGATGGGAAGGCAGGCAGGAGGGAACCAGCTAATAAGGTTCACGGGATAAGCAAGGCAATGGGCTACATGTGGGACATTTATACCGCTTCGGATTGATGAGCTTTGGGTGTTTTTGTGGGGTTAAATCTCTGTTTTGTCTGCACATTCTCCAGAGAAGGTCTAGGCTTTTACTGTTTTCTAATACAGCGACACCATTTATTCTTTAGAGCAAGTGTCTTTCAACTGAAGCACAGTATACACTAGGATGCATTCCCACGCTCGCTCCTCCTAATAACCCTAAAACCGACCAGAGGGGCAGATAACCAAAAAGGCATCATCTGAGTTGATGGCACCACGTGGTTCTTGCTCTTGCAGGATGCGAGGGCCAAAAGTTAAGAGGCAAAATCCTGCTTTCTCAGCGTGAAATGGTGACTCCTTTTTCGGTGGAGTAAGAAGCAGGACAGGAATCACAGAAGCATTTTCCTTAATCAGATTAATAGTTTCTCCAGAAAGGCAGGGCTGCTGGTCTACTTATTGACTTCTCTGGCATTGCTGCAGCAGATAATTTAATCCAGAGCATCTAACATGCTTTGAATCTGAAAATTCCTTCCACCGAGAAAGAATACACAGAAGTAATGGCACAAAGGAACTTTCTATACTGCTACTCCTCTTAGCAACTGGAAAGGCTTTTTCTTATGCTTTTCTGAATCATGTTTCCTGTTGAAAAAAGCATTGAATTAGATAATGTTACCGAAAGGACTACTCCTGCCATTATCATATACAACGCTATTTCACCGAGCAACAGAAAAGGAACAAAGAGAAGAATTTTTTTTTTCCCCCCTGATCTTAAATGCAGCTTTTAAAATGTAATCATTTACAGCGGGAAAACATTTCTCCGCAAAGATGAAAGGCATTTCTGAAGGAGAAAGGAGCAAACTGTTCCCGTCAGTCCGCCAAAGGGTTATATGAAACTGAGACTCTGCGAAGCGCCGGGACGAGCCGGGAACCTACCCGCAATGCTTCGGGGGCACAAAACCCAGATTTCATGAAGCAAACCCAGCCAATGGCTGTTAAAACGCCATGCGGACTAATTAGTTTCACTTCTCCAATTTAGAAAGTTACAGTGGAAACAGATATAGAAATACCACAGAGAGTTTCATGGTAAAAAAGCAGCTGTGCAAAAGCAATTTACCTGTAAAAGGAAGCAAGAACAGAAATGCCCATTTTCCTATTCCTGCTCCAATTGTTCAAATAGCCAACATTATGCCTCATTCCTTCAGGCGAAGAGTCTGTATCTGCTGTACTTGGGTAGAATAGCAAGGCTAGGAATACTGCCTATTATTTTTCAGTGGGAAGTACTGCTTTTTATGGAGCGTGCTCCACAGTGGGACAAAAAAAAAAAAAGTTATTTTTTCCCTCCTTCACAGAGGAAAGCAAAAAAGACATAGTCAAATAGTATCCTCTGCTCAGTTAACTGAGGTTATGAATGCAGGACAAGCCACAAGTCCTGAACGCAGTCACCTCAAAGCAGATTCCAAATAATGGACACACAAGAAAACTGAAATTTCTGTATACCTACTCCAGTCCTACATACCTTTTCAAGGTGTGACATATACGTATTTCCTATAGTCAAACAGCACACTGCCTTTGATCAGCAAGAGTTGCCTTTTTTTTGCTTATATTCATAACATCCTATGTGGTATTTTGGGATGCCAATGAAAACAGAACTATTAGTTCTTGGCACAAAAGCCGGGGTCCATTTTCTGGCTCCTTTTTGAAATACATCAAACATACAGAGCTAGCTTGATGTGTCTTTTGGAGAACAGCAGGGCACGTTATTATCTACAGTTTTATGCAGCTTTTTACTACATATGGTCAAAACATACTTCATAAAGCAAAGATAAAAAACCCAAATGTCAATGCATGCTGTCCCATCTCAAAGAAAAGACAATTTTGCTTTCAGACTCTTGAAATCAACCTGCACTAAAAAAGAGCTATTACCTTTTTTGCGCCTTGTTCTTCTTCGACACCATCCCCTATAACAACATACACTACTTTTCTTCCAAATCTTTGAATTATTCGCTCAAAACAACTTTCCTTTCCTGAAAGAAAAAGATCAGACTATTCAGGACAGGTGGTGATGGGATGACATCAAACAGATAACTTTTTAGCCCAGATCTCCCCCATACTATAATAAACAATTAGAAGTACTGGGTGAGAAGAGCCTCTCCCGCAGGATGGCATATCAAGGCCAACTGCAGCTTTACTCCTGCCACAGCAGCAGACAGGCAACCTCAAAATCTGCTCCATGAGATCCTTAAGTACACACGCCATGGCAGACATAGCGGACTAGAGGTCCGCAGTATCACCTTTCTTGTCTCCTTCCCGAATCTGAGACAGGTTGTGGGGGGAATTTCCCTACCAGAAGAATTCTCTACCGGCTGTTCACGGCCAGTATCCTGAACTGAGCAAATTGATCGAATCTGAGTTGAAATTCTAGCTTTTTCTCCACAAGCTGTGACAAGATTAATCACAGCTCCTGAAACAGTAGTATCCTGACTTAGAAGGTCACCCAAAAGATTTAGATTTAAATGCCTGTAATCCAATACATGGGCAAGGTCCTTGATCCTGCACTGGGATCCATTAATGTGGCTCATTACTTCACGGCACAGACCTAGGGAAATGATCCCAGTGCTCCAGTACTACACGTGGGTACTGATACTGGGAAGCTTCAGGTACTGGTACTAGGAAGCCAGAAAGAAAGTAAAAGCTTACAGTTGAGTTTTCTCAAATGTACCCATTCTGAAAGATCACTTCAGTCTGGTCAAGGTATACGCTTACCTGTGTGCCTACAGCAACTGATGAGAAAAATTGTGTTTTTCAAAATAGTTATTTCAGCTACAGAACAATACCAGTGTAAGAACAAATAGGTTGGAAATGAAAAAAATGTTTCTAGCCAGCAGAGAAGCCAAACTACTCAATGACACCCTTTAACAGTAGCATCAGGGAGAAGAAACCTCCAACACTAACTATGTTGAAATGGTGCTTGGAAATTATGAGTTGGGTCATATTACAAAAATTTCATGATTTCCTGTGACAGTCAGTGACTGAACGCTATCCTGTGTATGTGAAGTCATAAGTGAGTGTTTATTAAAACGTTTTAATTAAAATGTGTATTTAAAGTATTATAATTCAAAGCTTTAATTTACTTCAAAGTTTTGACAGACAGTACCATAACATTTCTATCCAGGAAACAGTTTTAAATCTTTTATGGTAATGCTTTCAAATTTCTACATAAAACTCTCAACTAAGCCTTTTTTAAAAAACAAAACCAAACAAAAATAACCCACCATTTTTTCTTGGCCATTTGAGCTTCCTGTATTACAGATACTTAAGAACACATGAAAAATGTTTTCATGTAGCCCACAATTTTGAGGGTTTCTGAGATAGAACAGATATGTCATAATCACATTAAAAACTACAAGCACCATTGCCATCTGGTCCTATGTACTTCTACATACTCAGAATAGTATCTTCTATATTGCACCAGAAAACAGAAGTAAACATTTGCCTGGCTGAAGCTTATTACAGTCAGTATGAATGAACTTAAATAATTACATTCTGCAGCAAAACACTCTTGCTTCTGGTAAATTGTTTACCAAAATTTGCTCCAGAGCCCATGAATGAAATGAAGCCAGGGCTCACCTTTACAGAATTTCTTCTGCTCATCTGGGTAGACTTCAGCGTTCTGCACTTACAGTCTACTAAAAAGTCTTCTCAACTGCTACATAGCCTCACAGTTTTGAGAAACAATGACACAAAAGCAACTATATTTCCTCCTAACAGAGGCTGCTTCAGCGTTAATAGAGCTATATGAAGCTTTCTGTGCTGGATCATGACAAACATTTGAAAAGCACTTTTAGAATGCTTTAGCATGAAAAGTGTTTCATGAGATGAGGTATTACCAATCTCTATATTTGCTACAGTGAATGCATGTAGAAAATAAATATAGACTACAGTAGCTTTTTATTTAGAATTACAGCTTCAAATGTATCACAATATTATAAAAATAGCTCACCTATTTTAGTTGCACTGTAAATATTCTCTATGGGAAATACAACCCCTAGTCCATACAACAAGACTTTTGCCAGAGCTGGAATTAGCTGAGTAGTTGTTACGAGAATGTTCACACAGTTTGTCCTACGGAAGAGAAAACGCAAACATCCTTTTTTTAACAAAACTAAACAGAACAAGGAAAACCTTATCCCTCCCATCAAAACCCCTCACCATTATTATTGCCACTCACAAAGAAAAGGGGGTTTTTTCGACCTTAAAGGAGAGCAAGGTAGAGTGGCATGGTCAGACCAGAACAAGGAATGAGAAGAAGGTCCTCTAGGTTCAGCATTTTGCCCACCAGACCAGGCAGCATCTTCTAGACCATCAGCAGATATCCTAAAGTTTCCTAACTGCCTCATACTCTTCGTACTCACCTCGAATGAATAAGGGTGAGTGCCTTCAGTGCAAGTGTTAACCAAGAATCCGTCAAAGCTTCGATTTCTGCTCTGAGTTGTAACCAAGCCTCTCTTTTGGCTGGACCAAGAAGACCTGTGGAGTAGACAAGGTCATGTCTGCACCAAAATTAAGCAACGTTCTGTCATTTTCCTCTGCTTTCATTAGCTCAGAGACAATTTTTCGCACGCTGCAAACTAAACAGCTCACTAAACACTACCATGTTAAAAAAGGAACATAAACCAAAAGTTCTTCCCTTTTACTACTTCTCATCTATTTTTGTTATGTACTTCAGAGTCACTTGCCTCCGACATTATTTTTGTAGGTATTATATATTTCTTTTACTCGTCTGTAGCGGAAAGCCAATTTTCGCATCCAGTCCACTCCTCCGCGCACCCCTGTCGCAAGGCACAAATTCGCACTGGTGGCAGCCGCGGGAAAGCCGTCTGTTCCAAAGTTATAGGTGCTGGTCAGAGAAAAGCAAACCCCCAGGTTAACAGAACGCAACAGGCAACATTCAGCCACCAACTACTCACTTTGCTGGGTTGCAAAGGCTAAGAGAGCTAAAAAGACAGCGGGCTACTGTAAGCGTTACAGCAGTTCATCGCTTTCCCAGGAAGGAACTTGCAAAGCAATGTTTTATCTCGTTCAGTTCTCTTGTACCTTAAATCTTGACCGTTGTCATCAGAAGACACGTCGTCGATGTGAACCTGGTCGCATTCCTAAGGCGACAAAAAGACTTTATAATTTTCTTGATCTTGCAAATCTTGAAAATAAAGCTAAAAAAGACTACGAACAATCTGCTCATCAGGGATATTTTTAATTGTGGAAATCAGTAGATGGCAGTCTTGTTAAAACAACTATTTTACCTATTCTGTGTGCTCATTTCTTAGCATAAATGCACACCATTATTAGCTACTACTGTTAAATGGCTTTCCAAAAACACATTTTTGTGTTTAGAAAGGAAAGTGGTTAAAAACAATTAGCATATGTGTTCCATAAACGTTCTTGTAGCCTTTCAGGTACCTTAAAACATCATGCTGCTCAAAGCTGATTCAGTCAGTGCATAAGTGTAACTGAAACCAGACATTTTGGTAAATGTAACATATTAGAAAAATTAAACCTGATGCTAACCGCCAATGAAATTATGACCTCTGATTGCTGTTGAGCCACACACCAACACAGCCTGAGGCCAGTGTTTCAGAGGAGCACAGATGAAAAATCTGTTCCTAGTTTGCCATTCATTTGAGAGTTGTGAGTTTCCTTCTCTCTCTTTGGTCTTAGTGCATGAAAGCAGCTTGCAAAGATGACGAAAATCTGAACAGAAATAGCCAAATCAAACCATCTTTCTTCAGTGACTTGTATGCAAACTAACACGGCACATTCATAATTAGCTTTGTCCATCACTAAATTAAAACTCGTAATGCATATTGTTTATCCACCAAAAAATCATTAGAACATTACTATTACCAATTTAACTTTTGGCAGGAAAAAAATAAACCTCTGGCACTCTTGATCAATCTCAATTCAATGCTTGAAACAATAATGGATTTCAATTATTTTAATAATTTCCTCTTCTCTCTCTTAATGTGAAGTCCTATAACAAACATGATCTATTTAAAACATGAAAATACTGCAATCCTTTATTTTTGTGTTACTGCTTTCCTCTGAACAAATTTTTCTCTCTCCATGGATTTGTGAGGAAGGGAGGGAAGATAGAAGTGGAAAGAAACTCAAACCAGCTGTTCCCTAACAGAATTAAAATCATGACCCTCAACCCTTTTTCTAAAACATCTATTTTCCAGCCAACCCTCTCCCAGCAAGCAGCAAGCTCCAAGGAGGAAAAGACTTTGACCCTATAACCTTCTCCTCCTCTCCTGAGGTCAACAACCTCAGATAAGAAAAAAGCTGAAGAAGTCTATTTGGCCTCACATGATGGCTGTGAATTCTAGATTTTTAAACACACCGGTCTACGAAAAATGCCTCAGAAACTTTTCAAACGCTTTGAAGAACAAGGTGTGGTTGTACAAGGGTTTTGCACTTGCACAACACACGCTTATTCTTACTGTAA
Source organism: Dromas ardeola (assembly GCA_013398915.1). Lineage (NCBI taxonomy): Eukaryota > Metazoa > Chordata > Aves > Charadriiformes > Dromadidae > Dromas > Dromas ardeola. Next base: position 269,621 of record VYZM01015868.1, read on the forward strand.
TACATACTCTTTTGTATTTTACGCATGGGTAGCTTGTGCTAGAGAGAGAGGTAAGAGCGACAACCAGCACAGGAAAGACAATACTACATTTGCTCTTATTTAACCACCATACAGTGAATTTCCTCCTCAGGCAGACAAATGTATTAGATGTACAGACACAGCTGAAACTGCCAGTGTGAACATATGTTGCCAAGCTTTGAAAATCAACTTGGCTAAAAAAAAAAAAGCCAGAAGCTTCTTCAGCAAGTTATCAAATTCACAGAAATTAAGGGTTGGTTTTTTTTTAGAAACTGAAAGGAACTGTCCCTTCAAATGCATACGAAGTTAACAATTCAAACATGAACTGACTGTAAGCTAATGAAGGGACACCCTCCTGAACCTGTGAGTTTGCCATTGTAGTCATTCTTCCACTGCTCAGTGACTTCTCAAAGTCTCCATGGATAGAAAACTTAAGCTTGACTTGTCAACGTAGCAGTGACAACGATCAAGTCAATAGCCTCCTCTCCCAGCTCAGAAACTATGAATGACAACTGGAACAAGTTGCTGGAGAAGAGGATTCAAAATAGGAAACTAGGAAAAAGAAACAATTTTTTTAGTAACCACAAAACTCAAGGAAGGAGTAGAAGATCAGCTTCTCAGAGGAGCAGCTGAAAGAATAACTCAACAGACTTCCAAATTCAGCCCTCTCAGGCAAAAGATAGAGGCAGGAAAGATGACACCACTACATCTTGGATCCCACAGTTAGAGAAGACCTGAGGACTGGAATTTTAATTTATGCTGCAAGGTTTTGGGACCATCACAAGCCCTGGGACATCAGACATTATCCCCTTTTGTCTAACCATCTGCTTGGTAGGTAAAAAGTGAAGAATTTAAATGATACATTAGAAAGAGAAACCATGGTACTGAAAGAAAGAGGGATTTTGGAGAGAAAAACCCAGAAAAGAAATCAGAGACTAAAAATTGGCGGGATAAAGGTATAGAACCAGTGTCAAGAAATGAAGGAAAGTGAAGAAAGGGTTACAAACATCACAAAATTGATGTGAAATACTGAATAGCAAGGAAAGAGACAGTATTCTCTTTTGTCAGTAATAAAAGAAGAAAAAAGTAAAGTCAGGAAGTGAACGAAGCAAAATTGAAGCAGAAGAGATACATGTTATAATTTGGAAAGGATTAAAGACCAATGTGATTGACGCTACCTTGCAACTAAAGGAAGGTCACAAACAGTGCACGACTGTTTTGTTCCTGTTGAGTGGCAGGACACAGCTTTGAGGCTAAATGTGAGCTTTGAGTGCCAGGTATTTTTTCATCCTGTCTAGCTGACTCAGACTTGGGGCTAATGAGTGATGGGTGCATTTTTCAACCCCTGAACATGGGAAGGAAAAACACTCATTTAGCAATTGCACTTTTAGCAGTAAAATTACTTTGGAATATCTCTTCAAAGAAGCGAGTTACCTGCCCACCCTTAATTGATCTGGTCCAACCCGCCTTCAGAACACCTTGCATCTGTTTTCACCTGCTTGCTTTGTGTGGAGCATTTTGTTCATGAGCAAAGCCTACCTGAGATGCTGTTCAGTCCCCTGATTAGTCATAAGCAAGCACCCGCACATTCAACATTTTAAAACAGCAGTTTACTCAATACGCACCATAATCAGGAATATGCTAAAATGACGTTTGCCACTGAGCAACAAATGAAGTATGCACCTCCAACTAGTACATTTTTGCAAAGACACATTTTAAAATATTATATAAAATATTTTAATATCAATACAAAGACTCATAAAATCTTCAAATACTCCCCAAAAAAGCTTCTGTGATGGGAGCCAACTTAGAGCTAAACAGTTATTCAGAAAAAAAAATAAAGAATACTGATTTGTTTGCAAGCTTACCATTTCAAACTTTTACAGATATATTTGACAATTTTGTAAAATTTTCATAGGAAGCACAGTACTAGTAGTCTGCTCCTCATTTCTCTGGCAAAGTGATATCTGAAATTAATATTGAAAGTCCCTGTAGAAACACTATAAATACATGTTATTTATGCAGATGTATTTTATTAAGATAGAACCAGTTTAGCAGTCCGCTCCAAAACAGAACATTAAAATTGCTGGATTTTCCTTTAAAATAGTCTGAATTGGCAAGTAAAGAGCAAAATATCCTGTGGCTTATGTATAAAGATTATGCAGCAAGCTGTGTTTTGCTCCTAAAGGTGTTGACCTTGCAACTTCAGTGTATCCAGTTTGAAATCTTCATGAGGGACTACAAGTGATGACATGTTTGCACTGAAGGTGTGGATTTCAGTCAGACAGGCTGAGATGCAGCTCTGCACTTTGGGATCAATCCCTGGAAAAGCAAAATGCACTTGGGGATTCACTAGGGATAATACTTTCAGAAGGGTAAAGCATCTTAGGTATCTAAACCCTGTTCTCACATAGGTCTTCTAAACTGCACTGATTTTAATGAAACCCTTGCCATTCGCATTTGAAAACTAGATATTACATACAGAATCTTTAGAAGATCTTATTCATGGTGCCGCATGCATGTTCTGTGTCTGAGGGTCCGACATGGGATAGGACAGGTATTCGTAAAGCATAATTTAGCCTAGGGAAGCGATGCTGCTCTGATTCGGATCTCTGCTGCAGATCCCTTGCAGCCATGGCCAGCAATCATAGGGCAAGTTGAAGAAGAAACCTGAAGCAGTTGTTTTTTCGTGGTTGTTTTTCTATGGGATCAGCACACTAGCTTGACAGCTGCTGTGGGAAACGGCAGGGAGTGGGGCTGCATGGTGGGAGCAGGACTGGTCCTCCTGGCAGCTGCCCAAGGCAGTACCTTCAGAGCTACCTCAGGTAAGTGCCGCCTGGAAGGTTTGTTCAAAGGGCTTCACGAAGAATTAAATTTTAAGAAAGAATTCGAGGCAGAGAAAAAATTCATCTTCTGCAAAGGGAGAGTTGCAAGCCTTTTCAGTTCAGGAGCAGTAGCACGAAAGGCAGCAAGCTGTGAAATGCAGGAGGGTTCAAAAGCCTGCAGGAGGGACACCCCACCAAACGCTGTTGGCAAGGGAGAGAAAGGAGACATTTCCTACACACCTACACACCAGTGCAAGCTTGGATGAGGGAGGATGCTAGATAATTGATATAAAACGTTAGTAACATGCTGAAAGCATGCTCAAAGATACAATATTAATGGCGATACTGGGGGCTGTCTGTGGACTTACCAATTAGCGTAAGGGAAAATGAGAGTGTCAGCACATAACTCACCAAATCTACCTATAGTGGTTTAAGAAGTTACTGTCCATGCGGTCCTTTGCTGCTCTCTCGCACAGCTGGCTTGCGTGGATACATGTGCTTGCGCCCCTCAGACCTTTCAGTGCCACAACTGGTAGCTTAGCTTGAAACAAATCTCCTGCAGCAGCTCAATTAAACCAACAGACATTGCACGGAGTTAACTGAGACTTGTTCCTACATTCCCTTCCATCAGCTCCGCTTTGGGGCTTGAAGCAGCAGCAGATACGTGCTTGCAGGAGCTCTGTAAAACCGCTGCAATCATTTGCTAAGTGAAAATATGTCTCCAGTGAAATGCAGCAAGCCAAAGAAAAACAACAATTGAAAATGAATGACTAGATGAGTCTAGCCTAAGACTTGTACACGGAAAGCTTGTGTCTTCTCCCTCCTCCATTCCCAAAGCATTTGCTAACTCCTTCCTGCTAACTTCTCCGCCTTCTCTTTTCTGTTTTTGTATGATGACCCAAAAACTCCCAGAGATGCTCCGCAGTCATCATTCACAGCTCTTAAAATGCCTGGACCTATGTAGTCTTCTGGAATCCTTCCTTTAAACTAATTTAGGATCTTTAGAAAGATTCATATGCAAAGCATTAAGTTATGGCAGAAATGTTCTGCAAATATTTATATTACTCTGCTCCTTTGCTACCACCCGTCAAGTTGTGCACTTCTGCCATAATTATGTAAAATATGCCTCACTACTCACTTTACTGTAGGAAAAATAATAATAATAATAAAAAAAGAGATTAAGGCTGTTACAAGAGTTCCTCTTATCTGTGCCAACACTACATGCCAAGTGGAGTGACGTAACAACTCACACACTGATCATCTACATTTCTGCATTACAGAACTAACAAAAATAAATCTAATAATTCTGCTGTCTTTGAATAAACACTGAGTGTAAGATAACTCTGGACAAGTTTGCACATTATGAAAAGGAATAATGTGAAAAATATTATGAACATAGCCTCAGAGGATGCCAAAGTATTACAGTCCCAAATCTGCTGATTATAGCTAAAATACATTTCCATGTTTGGTTAATCTTCTTAATTTACCGTGAGAAAACTAACACCATGCTGTCAACTAATTGTTTCAATACCTTAGTCTGCAAAGTCAAATGAGGGGTGGGGGGAGGAGGGGAGGGAATCAACAACCACCCTTCAGAACAAGCCATTTTCATTTTGCCTTTACATCAGCGTGCCCATTGAGACAGCCTGGAAGCTGGCCAACTCACAGGAAATGATTGCTGGGATTCTCTGTTCCTCTCATATCTGTCATTACGCAATTATATCCACTGCTTCATTTTCCCTACTGAACAGTAGAGAAATTTGGACATGTACATGTGAGAACAGATCTGGCAAAACAAGTTAAAGCTGCAATCCTTTATAAATGTGATGTATCTGAAAAAAACCTTAATTAAAAAAAAAAAAATCCTCTAGTGTACACTGCTGTGTTTTTTATGCAGTATGTCTTTTCCGGAAATAAGATATATACCCTTTCAGATTATTATCCGCTCCACAAATACTCATCACTTCTATAAACCATCACAACATGCATCTTTGGGAAACACAGGCTTACAGATTGTCAAAGAATGTTTTTCCAAGCATATTCCAGAGCTAGTTTGTGAATGACCATTTTTCTTTATAAATCGGTTGGTTTCTACACCTTTTGACTTATAGCTGTGATTATCTTCCTGCAAAATAAAAAGCAGACTGCTCCAACTAGTCTCTATTCAAATTTTAGAAAAATAACATGCAAGGACCCCAAAATTATTTTACAGTAGTCATTAAACTTGACAAGTAAATCTCTGTTTTTCACTTGACTAGAAGGATTGCAAAATCTCTAACATGCGTACAGGTTAGAAAATTGACGTAACACAGAACAACACACCTACATCCCATATGTATGTGTATGGCCTGTGCCAAATGCTCCTCTACTGTACTTGCTAAATATACAGAAACCTCCGCGCCTCCTTTCAAGCCGAGGCAATAAAGGCTGAAGTGCTGAACTTCCCAAGGCATCATCGCGGAGCACCTGTTAACATACAGCGCAAACCCATGTGAAAAAGCAGAGACTACGGTTCGCAGGTTCTCAATACTGGCACTCAATTGGCAGGACCTGTCATCTCTGTCTAGCCTGCACTTTGTGACCCTAACATTTTCTCTTCTTTCCCACCACAATTATTCGGCGCTGAAGAAAAAAGGTGCAGATTACCTGTGGGTCAGGCACAGGATATGAAGAACAAAGAGAGTTCTTGAAATCCACTTCATTCTGTCTGACAATTTGTGGATGAACAGTCAAGGAATTAAACCAGGCTGTGAAGGCTTTCAAAACACTCCCATTTTAAACTTAAGACTATAAAGAGAAGCCTATAGTGTAAAAAAAAAAAATCACAACAAAAACCCAAACCCCACCTTTTACTGTTAAAATAGCACATCAAAACAAAAAAATTAAATTTAAGGCTATTAGCTATATAAACTGTTAGCTATTATAAGCACACTGAAGACTAAGAACTAAAATTATTTAACAAACTCCTTTTCATAGCCAATGACTTAGGAGTACTCTCCCGCATCGAACACGTAACCCTTTTAGAACACACAATGGATGTCATTCTTTTCTAATAGAAAAAGTGATTAAAATCCTATTTTGCTTGCTCACACGAACAAGTGCATTTGGATTAAATATGATACTCCTAAAGTAAACGCGTTTGTTCCAAAATAAATATAGATCTCATTCTGCAACTTGTGTTTACTGAAGCAGACACACTAAAATCAAGGTTTATGTTTTCATTTCAGCTGCACCTTGTAACTGGAAGAATCCAATTTAAAATAAAAAATGACGAAGTATCTATATAGCAACTGTAACATGACAGTTACATTCCCACAGCAAAAGAAAACTCTAATTTGCTAGTTCTCTTTACCTCGTAAGTGTCATGAAGCAGGTATTTCAAGAACTGATAGTGTCTTGATATATATTACTCAATACATTGCAATTTATTTATTGAAAAGGAAGACCAAAATGTAAAATCATACCTCTAGCACAGGATCATCACAATCACAGTTAAGTGCAGTCCTCCAAACCCCACTTTAGGGTGTAAATTTGTTGTTCGGGTTCCAGTTCAGAGCTACTCCCTATCATTCCGAATACACCTCATTACATTCCAGTTGTTCAGACAAGATAAAACATAAAACTATTCCATTTCTGTAACGTATGATCTTAGTCAGGGAAGTGTTTTGGAGTGTCTCTCTATCAAGCAACTCTTGCTACAACACTGACAAAATAATTTGTTATTCTATTTCTGTATGTTTTGCAGGAAAAGCGAAGGGAAGAGGAGGGTGTCAGAGAGAGAATTTTACCCATAGATAGAAACGGATAATACAACACAAGTTTATCCATTTAAAGAGTCCATGTCACTCCTGGGAAGGACAGTGTTAAGTTCAAAATGTCAAATTCATTTTATTTTAAAAGTTCAGCACTTCACATTGTAAATACCTTCTTTACCACAGGATTCATGTTATCTGCGGATATATACTTTTGTAAAAAGAAAAAAATTCTATGACTAATGAAAGCCAGTGAAAATAAAATATGAATGTGTTTAAAGAAGTAACAAAAGCCATGAACCTGGTCAACATGTCATGTTTAATTCCCAAATGTATAATTCCCAAATGTATTAACTTGAAAGTATACTTTTAAAAACATAGACATTTTATTGAAACTATATACTAAAGGTTGTTCAAATATATTTGAATTTTAAACAATTTCAAAATTAAACTTATGAAAATGATTTCTCCATAAAAGCCTGAAAAGAATGTCTCTCATCTCAGGAAATGAGAGTGATCTTGTGGTTCACATGGAAATTTTCACAAAAAGATGTGAGGTCTCTCTTTCAGTCCTGCGCAGCCAACTCATTTAAACTTTCTGTGCCTTGGTGCTGTTGATCACCTCCTAAATGCATGTGTTTGAATGAACGCTACAATGCTTTGGGCTGGCAAGTCTCCCATCCTTGTAATTATCTGCTATTGGGACAATGACTGGGATTAGAATTCTCTCTGCTAACCTTGCCAGTACAGACAGCTAAAACTTTGGCTCCTATGGGCAGCCTGAAGACCTCTGCACAACGCTTGGCATTTTTCTCCTTCCTTTTCTTTCCCCCCCTCAGTGCTGTGGGGCAGATGTTGACCCCTGGGCCACTGCTCAGTGGCAGAAGTAGGGAGTGAGCTGGGGCACCGCTGCCTTGCCCAGCTGCAGCAGAGGACAACTGTCTGCTTCGCCAGAGCTCTAGGACAGCCAGCTGGATAGGCAAGAATTCTTCTGACACCTTACAGTTTAGAGAAAGGGAGAAGCAGCGGGAAGGTAAATAAAGTGATAAAGTGATGCGACGAGCTTGGTAGGCTCCTGCGTATTTCGGCAGAGTTGTAGGTGTGCAAAGACCACCCCATCTGATTTTCTTGAGAAAGGAAATCATACAGGGCCTATTTTCAGTGGCACCTAGTATGAAGGTACTCATCGCTGGCCACATGAAAGAAGTTAAGTGGTTAATAAATTGCATAAGCCTGTAGGAATGATCTTCTCAAGTAAACTAAGGAGCTATTTGTTATTCTTCATAGCTCTAACACTCACAAACCCCAGCAGTACATTCCACAACAGCCAGCCATCGTGCATTTCGGATGGGTTTTGCACACACCAGCAAAGCCACAGTTCTGCCTATGAATAAAGACTTTGTTTCGCATTTCTGTTCATTTACCTACAGTTACATGTGCAGTGTAATTTAGTCCCACATTCATGAAGTGGAACCTCATGAGCTTTCTGCAACTCACCCATGGCTGTAGTATCACGTAGACGAGAAACTATTTCCAGTCATTCCCTCATACATATCAGGGAAAATTCCTTACCATGATTTGCATTTCCTTTCCTTTCTTTCTTTCCTTCCTGCAGCGAAACTGAGCTGTTCCTGGATTGCTACTGTGGAAAACTAAATGCAAATAGATGGCCTTTGTGTCTCAGTCTGAATGTGCTAAGAACTGCTGTGATGCTTGCTGGAAGGGAGTCCACAATTGTTCATTGACGGGTTCATTAGAAAGTGAACTCTCCTACTCTTCATAGGACTTAAAAGTACCTTAAAAATTAGGTTTACACCTACAAATAAATGTAGTGCTGTAAAAAACCCAACTCTTTTGGAATAAAAAGAAATAAACCTCTTTTAGAATAAAAAGAAATAAACCTCTTTTGGAAGCTTTTGGAATAATCAGATTAGGCTTTCCCAGAACTCTCCGTTGATGAAGGTGAACTATCAGAAGTTGAATCATGGGCTCCTCATAAAGCATGCCAAGCCAGAGTCTGGTCGTGAGGTTCCCGTTACAGACATTAAAACCATTAGGAGGAGGTGCACTCTTATTTCAGCCAAGTGACAAAGGCATTTTTGAGTAGATATTCTTCTGTAGGGCCCTGGATGACTCGACTCTGGGTGACCAGGGATTAGTTCAGCTGCCATCCTTACGGTATTTGGGGGTGGGAGGGAATAATGCAACCAACTCTGTCTGAAGTCTTCCTCTCCCTGCAACCATCCCTTGTATCTCACCAGGAATAAGGCTTATTCAACAGCCTTTCCTGTAATTGCTTATTTTCTTGAGTTTGATGGCCCAGAAATCTATTTTCAGTATGTTCTACAGTTCTTTCTACCTGTTTTTGTAATCAGTGACTACAGTTGTTTCTTATTCAACATCCAGCTAACCAATTAGGAAGTAAAGGGCCAAAGGTTCGCCAAGACTTTCCAGGATCCATCCTCCAATCACAGCCATTTAAATCAGACTAACTCTGCCCAAATCAGATAGGTGCCTCAAGGAAAACTGCTATTTCTCACAGCAGTAGAACCAGACATAGTGGTCTGAACATGAACTTTATCACTAAATTAAGGTTATGTGGCAAAACCCATCACTTTATGAAAAGCTGAATGTTCTCAATTTTTGTATTACCAGCAATAAATATTCACATGACCAACATGAATGATTGCATTCAGCAATCACCAAGAGCTGATTCTGCTTTCAGTTGTGTTCTTAAGTACCACACTCTTTTGAAAATTATTTACAAACAAAAAGTATTTCTTTCATAGATTGGTTTTTAAATATCCCTAGCGAAAAAATATTTCTTAGAGTATGAGCACATGCTATTTTTCTGGCTTGAGAGAATGCGAAATGCAATGGTCTTAAGAAATCTATTTTCTTCGGTGTCATTGGAGTCAATATTTACCTTTGGGACAGTAAACCCACCCCTTTACCTCAAGAGAGGTTAACCTCCACCTATCAACAACACTGGTGCTCTGTGCTGGATAATTATTATTCTTTTCCTGACATTGACACAGTTAGGTTGATTTTCTTCCTTGCTGGTATATCATTGGTGATCCCAGCACAACAAAGGAAATCCATGCTTAATGCCACGCCGAGGTCTTGCAATGCTCTGAGACAAGTTCACAAATGAAATCTTTTAAATAGAACTGGGGTAATTGTGCATGAGGGAAACAAAGAGCAGGAAGCACTCAAAGCTGCTGTGTTTACCTCTTAAACAGCTGCACCTATTGCTTTAAAAAAAATAGTAACAAACCCCTCCATCCTCTAACAACTTTCTTTGTGAATAATCGAACAACTAAAACCCGTAACGTTGCTGTATGATTTGGAGAGAATCATTAAATTCTATGTAACATTACTCCTCATCTTGAATGGAAGATAATACCACCTCTAACGGCAGCGATGCAGACTTAATCAATGGTCTAATCTTTTAAGAATTCGGAAAGCTTATCACTAGCCGAACCTAATGCAGTAACTGTTAACACCAACTAAGTTCGTTAATATATTAATGCATTCCCCATCACATTTTCCTTCTAATAAGATTATTTACAAAAAACATAAAGAAGTAAAAAATGAACAAGTGATATTAAGAAATAATAAAAATTATAGATATTATAATTA